>JASDQU010948188.1:13812-23915 GCA_032191745.1 Picea mariana
GCATTTCTAAATGATGGGCTTTAATAACTGGAAAGCTCGAGGACATCTGCCATTAAAATAATAGACAGCTGAATATTATGGGATCTGGTAATTTCTTTTTGGCTGCATTTTGAATTTGCGAAAATACTTTTTATTTTATTTTTTTTGCTTGTGCAATTTTAGTTTTCTTAATATCTTCATCATAGTTCACGAACGTGTGACGTACAGAGGCCTTGACGTCATGTCCCTCTTTAATATTGCGCATATCTTAGATGTCAGATTTGAGAATCTGCTCGGATATATGGGAATTTTAATATTTGCTGCTAGTCACTATTCAGCGTACATATTCAAAACTATTGGCATTAATAACTGAAAATATCGAGAACATCTGTTATTAAAACTAATCAACACAAAATGTATGGAAGACCATCCAACCTTTCTTTTAAATACTTATTTCCATTTCTCTCTATCATCAAAGAGTTACGCTTTAGGGTGCCTTCGTTCTAATGTTCCTGGTCATGGACATGTAAGACAAATTAGATATGTGATTGAGGGGCAGATGAAAGAAGAGAGATTGGTTTTATGCGACGTGAGCTTTGAGTAAAAAAAAACTCTGTTATACAAGAGAAACTCAGAGAGGACGAAAAAAAAAGAACAAGTATGTTTGGTGTTCTCCCTGTGTTCGATGCTTTGGTTGGTTGAAAAGGTTGTCTGGAAATTTGTTTGTTGAACTTCTTTGTTTTCTTGCTGGGAATTGTAATGTATTTTTAAGTCACCTACAAGACAGTTCTTCTTTTAAGTATATAGCTTCTTCCAACAACACATATTTGGCCACTGTATTGAATTGTAGAGATTTCACAAGTATTTGTCTTCCTCGAAGGCTGGTAACAGAATCTGTATGGGTGGACAAAACGACATATTATCACTACAAGAGTTTCTATTTCATAGTTTGATGACCTGCATGTGGCTCTGGTAGCCGACTTGACAGAAAGCCATTTTCTTTGTCAAAGTTTGTTCGGTTTCCTCTCAATTTAGTCGCAGAGTCCACATATTAAGCGTCACCTTCAAACATTTCAGACCTTTCTATGGGCCGCCATACCTCCCCCGCTATGAGGAAAGATATCTTCTGATTCCATCTCCAACATTTGATACACTTGCCAGACCTATGTTGGTGCATTCTACAGCATTTGATGCACTTGCCACACCTCAGCTACCTAAAGAAGTTATGTACCTTAACATATTTTCATTTTGCATCTGGGTTGGACATTTCTTCCAATTTACTATAATAATGCAAAGAAGTTCCACATACAAATCCTCAGGCAAGATTCTCAACCAAACAGAGGATCAAATAAATGGAGAATACCAATCACTATATACTTGAATTTTTTTCCCCTGCCTTAACTGTTGTGACATAAAATGACTTCGTTCACTCTGAAATTGTCATGAATCGCATTTCTAAGTTGTCTCGGATGTGAATGCTCAGGAACATTGCAAAGAAAACACCTTAAACCCCAAATTTTTTATGACAGAAGGAAATTAATACTTGACAAAGAATGGAATGTTGAATAAGAATCCATTGCAAGTAGGCCATATCTGGAAGAAACAAGGTATTCAAAAAAATGGGATAGATGTACTTCGCAACATCGCTTAAGTACAAAACCCAAAATTGATATTCAACTCGTTTTTTACGAATAAAGAGTTTGAACATCAAGAAAAGTGTGAAGAAGCTTCATCAATGTACATATCTTTAATTGGTCGACAGCAGGTGAAATCACAATCGTTGTCGCAAATAGCCTCAACTGTATTTTGTAACACATCTTATTTGAATATAGAATAATTTCAGTTTATTTCTTAATAGTATTTTCCAATTTATGGTATTTGTTTTAATTGTATTTTGTACCTTCTTCCCCTGTGTCGTTAAACATGAAGGACAAGATTTTGTTTTTGTTGCTCAATACTTCAGTCTAAATAAAACCTGGTATGTTTTTTCTTTACATTTTACATTTAAAATTACTTTTTCATAGGCCATACTCATGTGGCATCAGCTCTGTATTTAAAGAAAGAAATTGGAGGACTCGTTCTGCTCCCATTCTTCGGGTTCCATAAATAGAATGAATTCATGAGTTACAACTAGGCAGATGAACTGTTGACGCAATGTTCCTGTGAAGTATGTTGGATATATTGTAGCTTGTTCTATTTGATAATATCTGTGCATATATACTAATATCGGTACTATTGGAAAAAATACAGAAAACTTCCTCTTCAACAAAGCTTAGGAAGTTATGTTTGGGTTTGTGGTATTAAACAAATATGTCCACTGTTCCGTCATATACATCTTGTAGGCTAGGAACTTTCGTAGTTTGCTATTTATGCTTTAATTACTTAAAGTCACAACAAATTTTGATTGCCTTTGTTTTAATTCAGATATTGATGTTTATGGAGAGCCGCCATTTTCTGATGTAATTGCAACGAATACAAGATGAATAGATGATAAGGAATTTATATCATTGAGACCACAATGCAAATTCATGTTTCTTGTTGCGTTATGTACATCTTGCAGTCAAAAATTTCCTAGTTTCAATGAAATTTGCGAGCCAAAGAGCATCCTGCAAATTGGGATATCATTTTCATTTGAAACTAAAACAATCCATTAATATATATTAGTATGAATACTATTCAGATAAATACGAAAACTTTCTCCATTAATAGATACTAGTATGAATACTATTGAAATAGATATCAAAACTTCGTCTTGGCCAATACTTAGCCAGTTATCTGGACACCAGGCCCCGAGTTAGCGGTATCCAGCACCTATGTCCCCTGTTTCATCACATACATGTTGTAGGCAAAGAACTTCAGTGATGTGCACTTAATGCTTTTACTAGTGAGAAGCTAGCAGAGGTTCGAAAACATTGCCATTAATAAATGAAAAAAAAAGGTTTTCCCAACTCTCAGATACTTATCTCTTTTTCCATTTTTCTTTTCCCGTCCATTATGGTTTTCTGGTTTTATACTTAGTCTTCTTTCTATGTATGGTGGGCTGAAATGTCTTCATCTCCATCTATATCCTCGCAAGATGGATCCGACCGACCGCTGTTCCATTCCATTCTTATCCAATTTTATGCTCGTCGTTGCGGGGCTGGCGCTTGCGAGCCTAGCTTCTTATCGTTCTACTATATACATCTTGCACTGAAAACATTTTTGATCTACAATTCTACCACGGGTTCCTCATATACATTAACTTCGTTCAAAGTATTTGTTGTTGATTTCGATCCCTAGCAACTTCGCGTCCTTCCTGACATACATCAACAATGGTCTTACCAGTGACAAGTGGACATAGTGGTACAAAAGATACTTTCTTGATCTGCAATTCATGTCTTAACATCTCCATCTATATCCTCACACGACGGATCCAACCGACCGCTGTTCCTTTTCATGCATAGCCAATTTTATGCCCACCGCTATATAGACCTTGCCCTCAAAATGTCCATGATCTACAATTCCACTGTGGGTTCCTTGTATACATTAAGTTCGTTCAAAGTATCTGTTGTTGCTTTCCATCCCCAGTAACTTAGCATACTTCCTGATATACATCACCAATGCTCTTACTAGTGGCAAGTGGACACAATGGTATGAAAGATACTTCTATGATCTGCACTTTATGTGTTAACTAGTGAGAACTCAGCAGGGATTTGCAAGAATTTGAATTAATAAGAAAACACTAGGCATTCTTCTACGAGATACTTGATTCTTTTTCACTTCTCTTCTTCCTGTGTATTATCTAGAATTCCACTGTGAACTTCTCCATCCTTTTTCCCTTATTTTCTTCCTGTGCATTATGGGACAATAAAATATGGACATGATATTTTATAGAACATGTACAAATTAGGCATTCCATACCTAGCGACATTTTGGATCGTGGGTTCTAGGCCGGCCGGCCGGGCTCAAAATTGGGCCTCCATTGTTTCATTCCCTACAAATAGAACCCTGAGTTCCGCGACATACAAATTGAAAGGTGCACCTGCGGACTGGCTAAATCAACATTTCACTTCTATTGTTCTGTGTCCTCCAAACAACGCTCCCAGTTCCGCGATATAGAAATTGACACACGGAGTGCAGGACTGGCGGGGTGGAGATTGCCATTGTTTATGGATGCTAATCCCTATGAAGTATCTAATATTATCTAAAAAATTATTTTATTTTTTATTTTTTCCCTGTATAACAATATCTAAAAAATTATTTTGAATACTAAAATAGCTCTTAGTAGTGACAATTGGACACAGAGGTACGAATCAGTTGGGATTGCACTCTCCGCAATATACAAATTGACTACCAGATTCTGACATCGTCCGCTCTTTAATGTTACAGATTATGCATTCCAATGTTCGGAGCGATACAATTAGAAGGTCTAGGCCTCACCTCCTTTGCAGAGACTTTCTCAGCCTGTTTTGGATCCTCCTGGTTCCTGGTTCACGAAATATGCAGCTCCAACGTTGGCAGGTTGACTGAAATTATTCTATATTCAAATATTCCACCATCCTGTCATTCCATTGATTTTGATGCTTTCAATATGTTTCTCCGTTATATACATATTCCACTCTAAATTTTTGTGATCTACAATTCCACTGCTAAGTACTTCGTTCTTTTTCCCTTTTTTTTCTTCCAGTGTATTATGGGACTATAAAGTATAGACATGATATCTTATAGAGCATGTACTAATTCCCATGATATTTTATAGAGCATGTACAAATTCCGCATTCGATATCTAGTGACATTTTGGATCACGGGATCTCAGGCGGGCGGGCTCAAACTTGGACCTCCATTGTTCCATGGCCTACAAATAGCACCCACGGTTCTATGATATACAAATTGAAAAGAGAACCTACAGAGTGGTTGACTCAACATTGCACTTCCATTGTTTTGTGTCCTCCAAACAGCGCTCGTAGTTCCACAATATACAAATTGACACACAGAATGCAGGACTGGCGGGGTGGAGATTTCCATTGTTTATGGATGCTAGTCCCTATGAACTATCTAACAGTATCTAAAAAATTATATTGAATACTAAATTAGCTCTTAGTACTGACAACTGGACATAGAGGTATGAAACAGTTGGGATTGCACTCTCCGCAATATACAAATTGACTACCAGATTCCGACATCATCTGCTCTTTCGTGTTACAGATTATGCATTCAAATGTTTGGAGCGATAAAATTAGAAGGTCTGGGCCTCGCCTCCTTTGCAGAAACCTTCTCACCTTGTTTTGGATTCTCCTATTGTCGGGTTCACGAAATATACAATTCCAGCACGGTCACTCTACCACTGCTCACAAAAGTTTCAAAGTGTCTCTCGTTGCCTTCCATCCCCACTAACTTCCTGTGCTTTCGGATGTCCTACCATATCCTCTTCATTGTTACGCATATTGCACTCAAAAATTTCTGAGACATACAATTTGACCCTCGCACCCTCACCCTCAACGCTTGTACGTTGCAACCTTGTTTTGTAGCCATCATTTTTCCCCTGCCCGCGACCTCCATACTTTCTTACTACGCGATTAGAAACCTTTCATGCTAACAGATGACCATGCAGGAACCGTCAACATTGTCATTAATGGCTGAAAACCTCGAGGAGATCTCCCATTATTACGCATTAAACCAAGATGTGCGTAGAGTTATTTTTTCCCTTCCGATTGTTCATCTCCAACACGCGTCCTCGTGTTGGGCCGCTTAAGAAATCTACAATGCTTAATCGCTCATTGCAATATCCAACCTGTTTGCATTTCTATGTATGCAATTAGTATTGTTTAATGTTAACAACGCATCATGAAATAGTCATCCAAATTGTCATTAATCAACGAAAGTCTCGAGTACATCTCCCATTCACACGCTTTCAACCAAAATTTGCGCAAGGTTATATTATCCCTTCCAACTTTTCATTTCATTCATCGACTGGAACAAATAAACGTTCTTGTAGACTTATGGCACCAGGTCAACAACAGTTTTATGGAGATACAGTAAATATGTTCACACAAGAGGACCAGAGCTTTCAGTGGTCCATTGCATACTTTTACTATTCATCTCGTTCCACCCAAAACGAAGTGATTTGGACCTCTGGAATCGCTCGTGCAAGCTGCGTTCCTGAGGTTTTTGACTCTAAGGAGGTGGTCTCTTGATGCACCAAAAAACATATTCTAGGCCAAAGAATTATTCCACTGCACGACCATTCTCCTGTTTCTTTGTTACCTCGGCTCTTCCGCGAGATGTTAAAATTGTCGAACCCAACATTGACGTTCAGAGGACAAGACTGTAAACAGTTTCTAGAAAAACATCATAATGGGTTGGACATGTTAGCGGACTTCCTCGAAGACCCGACAATAGTTCTTGAAGATATCACAAGGCTGCAGGTAAGTTCCTTTAGAAATCCATTCCGGGAAATTGCTTGGTTGGTTACAAGAATAACGGGACATGCATCCACAACAAGCATTTCCCATATAATTATTTATATTTTGTATTTCAAAGTCAAGGAAAAATACATTTTCGATTGGGGGAAGCTAATTTCGATTGAGCTATGCTCCCAGTTGTCACGATTCAAAGAATCGAATAAATTTTATATGTCATCCTACTTGATTTTCGCAATTGTGTATTGTTGTTCGTTTCCAAAACTTTCTATTTCCAATAAAATAAACTATGGATTTGACCTAGTAACATTCTGGCACGAGGCCCTGTGGAGACACAACGCCTCCCATTGTTTTTATGAAGTTGTTGGAGTCGGAAGTCACTCCTGGATTGCTTGCAAGAGCAGAGCCTGATGCCCATCAGTTTAATGTCACGATTTGTTTGAAAGGGTGATCAAACGGAAGGAAACTCAGAACGGTATCATCTCAACTCATAAACCAGGCCGGGTATGCACGAACGAGTGAGGTCTTGTATAAACTTCAAACAGTGAGTTGCAGATAAAGGGTGAGTAGGTGGAAGACTCGCATGAGAAAGGTGCAAAGGTCTATCATAAAAATCAGGTTCATCATAGACTGGGGAAGAGTGCATTCAAACGCAAAATCCTTTTACATTCAAACACATAAGACTAGAGGGCACAACAATGTCACAACAAATCCTTTATCATAACAAAATTGTTAAATCCACGCGAATCCTTCGAATGTAGATTCTCTGGCATAAGATGAAACAAAGATGGAAGAAGGAGAACTATTTGCTATAAACCAAGAAGTCTCAAACACAGATACATGACCCAGAAGCTAGAAAGTTCACTGAAACTTTACAGTCAGGAGCTTAGCTCTACCATCGATAGATACAAAAATGGAAAAAATGCCTACATATACTCAAAACAACAACAGCAGCGGAACCAAGAAACTGCGTTGCAGGCTTTGCGTCTGCATGGCTTCTGACACTCTGCAGCCACAATCTTTGAATAACTGTGCAACTTATGGAAGACGCGATCGATCTTCTGACAGTTACATCGACGAGTCAACATGCCTTAAATTTATGGCCGTGCTTTCCCATTATGGCGGAGACGATGTCTAACCACCACCAACTGCTTCAATAACTGCTTCTTGGGATTGAGGACGGCTCAGCCAACTCAACACCTCGGGATATGGAAGACTCCTTTCGTTGCCACCTGGACTAACTGAGAAGCTTGAGGGACGGGCATGAAAGGCCAACACGGTGAATGGGGCGAATGATAGGAGTGATGGCCTCGGATTACAAGGTCGCAAAGGGAAAGGCGTGGTGCGGGAAGAGTGACAAAGGAGGGCTCATGGTGGAATAAAACAGGCGGAAGAGGAGGAAGACGAGGGATAGTGGACTCATTCTTTGGCGAGAGGCTGACGTGGAAAAGGAGCGGGATACCCGGCAGGTGGTGACTGGATAACGAGACGGGAGATGGGCCACCTGGGCAGAGATGGGGAGGCAGATAGATGACACACGGCAGCAAGGGAGAGGAGGAAACGAAGGTGTAACGATGGGAGAAGGGCCCACACGGGGTTAAAGACAGGGCAACTGAGAAGGACGTGGCTGCCTTGGCGTCGTTGATCTGAGCACTGAAATATCAGCCGTAGGAAGCTGCTTATTCGATTCCGGACCCCCCCCCTCCGCTTAAAGGTAGAAAGGCAAGGGGGGTCCAGAATGGTCTTCATCGCCGTTAATCTGAGCGCGCTCATCTGGACCGTCGGAGAGGTGCGCCCCCGACTCCGGACCCCCCCCCTTTGCTTAAAGGTCAAAAGGCAAGGGGGGTCCGGAATTTGCTGTGCGCCGTCAATCTGGGCGTGCAAATATGGACCGCCCGGTCTTGCTTGCTGCTTACCACGGGCGCATTGTCGCCCAAAACTTTGGACAAGTGGGTTTTTACCCCTTCATTTGCATTATATCCCCCTTATACAAGAAATATCGCTAACATTTGGCTCCATGGGGGATAGAGTCGTCCCTGTGATGCTCTAAGAACTCTTTTGCAGATTTAGTGCCTTTGCTGTTGGGCTATGGAGTCATTTATTAGTATGAAAAACAGAAAACAGAAACAATATGTACAAAACAAAACAAAAAGAGCCAACTGCGGCTCACAAAAAACACTTTTTCAAGAAATGCCCATTTACTGGGCTGCCAAAAACTTCATTGCCTTCCAGATCCTGCAACCTGTACGTGTTGTTTGAAAATTCTTCAAGGATCTTGAAAGGCCCGACCCAGAGGGCATCGAATTTACTATGTTTGCCCTTTTCCTGCTTGGGTGCGTCCCATTTGAACACTAGATCATTTGAACACTAGATCACCCTGCTCAAATTCCTTCTTCTTGTTCTTCCTATCAAAAGCCCACTTGATCTTCTGTTGATGATTGTAAGCTCTGTCCAGGACCTGCTCTCTGATCTGCTGCACCTCCACCATCTGATGAATTCTCCTAAGCACATGATTGGGCTCTCCCTCATAGTCCTGGAGGAGATTTGCCACAGGTAAGGCAAGCTGAGTAGGGAAAATGGCCTCTATTCCGTAAACCAGCTGAAAAGGTGAAAGGCCCAGGGATTTCTTTGTTGTCACCCGATCAGCCCAGAGAGCGAACTTGAGCTTTGAGTCCCAAGCCTTCTGATTGTCCTCCAGTAATTTTTTGATGAGCTTGATTAGGCTTTTATTAGAGGACTCTGCTAGTCTGTTTCCCTGAGGATAATAAGGAGTGGAATGAATCAGAGAAATCCCAAATTGTTCACAAAACTTGACCAGAGGCTCAGACCGAAATGGGGAAGCATTGTCAATGACAATTTTGATGGGACAGCCAAATCTGGCTATGATGTCCTCTAGGAAGCCGATAATTACTTTGTGAGAAGTGCTTCTGGTGGGGACAGCTTCTATCCATTTAGTGAAATAATCAGTCGCAATGAGGATCCATCTATGCTGGTCGCTTGAGGGAGGATGAATTTCTCCAATGAAATCCAATCCCCACTGCTGAAAAGGCGCTGAAGCTACTACAAGTTTTAATGGCAGGGACTTGAGTTGTTGTTTACCTGAGAACTTCTAGCATTTAATGCAAGCCCTGACTTCTCTGCAGACATCAATAAACAAAGTAGGCCAGTAATACCCAGCCCGTAGGATTTTGTGGGCTGTGGTCTTCCAAAAATGATGACCTCCACAGAGACTGCTATGGAAATCGAACATCACCTTCTAGGCTTGCAGTGGGTCCAGACATCTTAACAATATTCCCAGAGGGTCTCTACAGTACAAGGCTCGATCAATAAGACAGTATTTGACCGCTTTGAGCTTTAAAGCTCTGGCTCTACTCTTTCCCAATCCGTTAGGGGGCTTCAATTCCTGCAAAAAGTACACAATATCCCTGTACCAGGAACATTCTGCTAGTGGTATGGTGATCTAGGAACTACTGATGGATGACTCAGCTTGTTCATTGATGCAGTTAATCCCTAGAGTTTTGAAGTTGGATTCAGCCAACAACCTGGCCAACCCTTGCCCCTTTATCAATTTGGTGGGCTTAATCTCTAGGTCGAATTCCAGGATCTTAGCTATCCATTTGCCCCTTTTGCCATCTATGTCGGGCTGTATAAGAATGTCCTTCACAGAGGGCGAAGGGACATATGCAATGACCCTGGAGTGCAAAACATAGATCCTGAAGGCTTTGA
>JASDQU010948189.1:9746-21536 GCA_032191745.1 Picea mariana
AAATATAAATATATATTTCTTTACATAGGTTTGTTTATTCAAAACAAGTGTTTAAATTTATTTAACACTTCAATTAGTATATTATTATGCCTTTTTCATTTTTAGTGTGCAATAGATCTATGTTTAAAAAATAAAATTTTGTTTGACTTGCAGGTTAGGTGGAGTTGGAGCTTGCGGCTTAGCCCTCAAGCCCAAATTTATATTTACCCTTATATATATTTATTTAGGGATTTACTATAACTAAATAGGAGTGTTTAAATTTCTAGGTGGGGTTTATTTAAATTTCTGGGTGGGTAGGTAGGCCCTTTTCTCCAGATTTTTAACCAAGTGATGCAGAAGCATCCGCAACTTATCAAGCGAGCCAGCGCGTGGAGGAAAAGGAACAGCTGGAGAACGCCAGCATTCAAATTTTAAAACATTGAAATATGGTGGCACCCAACATTAATACGTTGATGTGATGAAGCGCACTTGTACATTGTAACGGACCTTGAGCAGATAAGCTCTCGTCCTTAGGTAGCTGAGGCATTTACTAGATTTAATGCAAGTAGATAAGTTAATTAAGTCTAGATTAGACAGTTTTACATTCGAGAGGGAAAACGGAGTATAGACACCCTCCCTTGTATTATTGTATTATCATTCTCATTGATACAGGAAAAAGAAGAGAGAGCAGAGCAGAGAGATTGTGAAGAAACCCCATGTACAGATATTGAATTAATAGGAAAAGCTTTGATTCAATTCCATGGATGTGTTTGATCTTTGTGTGTTGTTGATATTGTGCCTTTGCATGTTTTCTTCTTTTTATGCTTATCTACTATATGTTGCATATGTGATTGCATATCAGGTTTGAAACCTGAGGGAATGAGGGAATGAGTTTCAATTGTTTCTCTGTTTGAGCCGGGAGATTCTTGCATAGAGGCAGTTGAATTCCTCCGCATAGAGTGCGTTGAGGAGGCCAAAAAGTTGAACCTTTGGTTCTCATACGCCCAGAGTTGAGTTGAGTTATTCGAGCCGAGCAGGGAAGTGTAGGTCGAATCGGAGTCTCAGTAGTAAGCCTGGGAAGGGAAAGGGTCGAGGCTGTTGCGAGCGTGAGTGCACAGGACTGAAAGACTTCATCACTTTTGGAAGTGGTTGAAGACCGAGCACAGGGAGCGTGTTCGAGAAATATTTGAAGAAGTCCGAGTTGATAAAAGATCTGGAGGGATAGCACTGTTGTTTCTAGTTGCATTGGACGAAGGTGGTGAAACCGGAGGATTCTCAAGAGGAAGAGAACCGACAACTTGAAATTGTCGAGGAGAGTCGCGAAACCCCGCATACCTTCAGATCGTAGAGGAGTTGCGAGGGGGTTAACGCGCAGGCACACGGAGAAATCCATTTGCCATCGTATATCAGCGAATTAGGGTTGGCGGGTGCAAGAGTCACATGCACATCGAAATCATGAATTGCGATCCCCTGATTTGATCGGAGCCGTTGATTGTCGGAGGGACAGGTGGCACAAATCCAGAACATCGGAGATCCGGCATTCAAGGTTTCCAACAGCAAGGAACTTGGCATCGCGGATCCGCGATCCGCGAAATCCCAAGATTAATGTGGCATTGTGGGGTCTAGGAGTGAGTGGAGTACAGGTGGCTTCACGTCGGGGAAATCGGCACCTCGACACTCGGGATTCGAAAGCGTGAAGCATCGACATCGTGGGCCGCAATAGTCCGATAGGGGAAAACCCGATATCCGAAGCATTGACCGTGGACCGTCGACACTCGGGGTTCGGAAATTTGAGTGGCATGTGAATTGTGCGGTCAGGGTCCGCGATAGCGCAAACGCCGAATTCCCGATTTGCAAAGTAACCACCGCCAAGGAAGTATCCTATGGGTGATGAAGACTCCCGAGGGGAGTTGGAAGAGCTTGAACTCTTCGACCAATGTAAAGAGAAGGTCCTGGTGGTGCGACCGCGTCGTCGAGGGAAAGTTGCATCAGGGTGGTATCAGAGCTGGAAGAAGAGTTCTCTTTGTTCAGATAGCAGAGAGGAGTAGATACATAATGCCACCTAGAAGAGAGAGGCAATCACCTGATCATGAGGATAGGGATGCCCGAAGAAGGGGTAGGCCAGTAGGTAATGCTGAAATGGAACGCCAGATGCAAGATCTCAGAGTGAGACTCAAGGATATGGAGACTGCACAGAGGCGTGGAACCGACGCAGGAGAGTTCAGCGACCCTGAGATTGAAGAAGAAGCTGGAAATGATGAAGGGGAGGTCTCAGCAGAAGATGCCTCGACAGAGAGGTTGATCAGAGCTATCTCGCGGATGAGCTCAAAGACAAAGATGGACATCCCGACTTATGAAGGGAGTCTTAACGTTCAGGAGTTGCTGGATTGGGTCCAAGCACTCGACACCTACTTCGATTATGAGGACATCGAAGAGGACAAGAAGGTAAGGCATGTTGTAACCAAGCTGAAGGGACATGCAGCCTTATGGTGGGACGAGCTGCAGGCAGACAGATGTTCCAAGGGAAAACATAAGATAAAGAGCTGGGATCGGATGATTGCCAAGATGAAGGCGAAGTTCATTCCGAGGGATTACTAGATCACTCTATTCAGGCACATGCAGAACCTGAGACAGAAGTTGATGATGGTGAAAGAGTACACCGAAGAATTATATAGGCTCAACATTCGAGCGGGTCATCAGGAAAGTGATGACGAGAAGGTGGCGAGGTATCTGAATGGTCTTAGGTATGAAAGTCAGGATGAGTTGAGCATGCTGACCATCCGCACAGTCAAGGATGCGTACCAGATGGCTCTAAAAGCAGAAGAAAAGCTGAGCTACAAGCAGGGACAATGAGGGCAAGGAAGAAGTCAACCCAGAGGCAAGGCTGTTGTCCCAGAAAGAGCTCAAAAGCCCAAGGAGGATTGGAAGAGGCCTCAGGGTAGAGCTAAAAGAGGTGGAACCTCACAGCAGAGACAGCAAAATGATGAGCTGAGGAGGTAGCAAGATGATCAGCAAGGATGATATGCTGATACAAATACTTTTCCTCATACCTGAGGTAGAGGAAGAGGAAGAGGAGGAGTTATCACATGTTTCACGTGTGGTAAAGATGGTCATAAAGCCGTGGATTATCTACAGAGGAAGGTGGACAGGGGAAAAGCTCACGTCACTGAGGCACAGAGGCATGATGTTGAGGATGAAGACACTAGAAGTGGGAAGTCACTAACCGTGCATAAAGTCCTTTTGAAACCTGAGAAGGAGGTAGAGGACACAACTCAAAGATGCCGACTGTTCCGGATGTCTTGCAAGACCAAGGGATGGAAATGAAAGGTCATAGCGGATAGTGGGAGCACAGATAATCTTGTTTTGACCGAGATGGTGGAGAAACTGGAGCTGGAGACAAACAAGCACCCGAGTCCATACAAAGTGACGTGGCTACAGAAAGGACACCAGGTATGTGTTACAAAACAATGCTTGGTAAATTTTAAAATGGGTGAATATAGGGATGAAATTCTATGTGATGTCATTCCCATGGATGTATGTCATGTATTATTGGGAAGACCATGGCAGTTTGATAAGAATGTTGTTCATGATGGGAGAATGAACACCTATACCTTGGAGAAGGATGGGAAAACACACACGTTGCTGCTGATGAAGGATAAGGAAGTGAAGCCGGAGGTGAGCAGTACAATACTTCTCATGAGTGGGAAAGAGCTTCTCACAGAGTTGGAGAAGGATGAGGATCCACAATTCCTTGTTGTCAGGAAGCCGAGAATTGTCCTGACAAGAACAAGAGTGGATGACTTGCCGGACGAGATTCAGGAACTGCTTGGAGAGTTCGCTGATATCATCGTGGATGAAATACCTCGTTCGTTGCCACCGATGAGGAGTGTGAGTCACCACATTGACCTCATATCCAGAGCAATTTTGCCAAACAAGGCAGCGTACAGGTTGACACCTCAGGAGAACGAGGAGGTCAAGAGGCAGGTTCAGGATCTGCAGGATAAGGGACTAGTGAGAGAGAGTCTTAGTCCATGTGCTGTTCCAACGGTACTGAGTCCAAAGAAGGATGGAGGCTGGAGGATGTGTACAGACTCTAGGGCGATTAATAAAATCACCATCAGGTACAGGTTCCCATTACCGAGAATGGATGACTTGATGGATTGCCTGAGCGGGGCAAATTATTTCTCCAAGATAGACCTCAAGAGTGGATATCATCAGATCCGGATGAGAGAGGGAGATGAATGGAAGACAGCATTCAAGACAAACGAGGGTTTGTACGAATGGATGGTTATGCCGTTTGGTTTGACAAATGAACCCAGAACATTTATGAGGCTGATGAATGAAATCCTATGGGAATTCATTGGCAAATTTTTGGTTGTATACCTGGACGATATACTGATCTTCAGTAAAACCAGGGCTGAACACTTGAGGCATTTGGCCACTGTGATGGGAAGGCTACAGCAGGAGAAGCTGCTGATTAATTTGAAGAAGTGTTCCTTTATGCAAACAGAACTCGTATATCTGGGTTTTGTAATTTCGGCAAATGAGTTGAAGATGGATCCTGATAAGGTTGAAGTAATCAGGAATTGGCCATCGCCGAGGAATGTTTTTGAGGTAAGGAGCTTCCATGGTTTGGCGAGCTTCTACAGAAAATTCATTCGGAATTTTAGCGGGATCAGCGCAGCAATGATGGACACTGTGAAGAAGCGGCATAAGGTTTTCCAGTGGACAGCCGAGGCTGAGAGGAGCTTCAATCTATTGAAGCAAAAGATAACCGAGCAACTAGTGTTAGTGTTGCCATATTTTCAGAAAACCTTCCAAGTGAAGTGTGATGCTAGTGGATATGTTGTTGGACGGGTTTTGAGTCAGGATGACCGACCTGTGGGATACTACAATGAAAAGCTGGATGATGCAAAGCTGAAGTACTCTACGTACGACAAAGAATTGTATGCCATCATTCAGGCATTGAAAAAGTGGAGGCATTATCTCATACCCAAGGAATTCATTTTGTACAGCGATAATCACGCATTGCAATTCGTGAGTTAGCAGGAGAAGCTGAATCAGAAGCATGTGAAGTGGGTAGAGTATATGCAGAATTTCACATTCATAATCAAGCACATTTCAGGGGCTGCGAACAAGGTGGCCGATGCCTTGAGCAGGAAGTGCTTGTTGCTGCAGGAGTTTAGAGTCAAAACCTTGGGTTTTGAAAATTTAAAAGATATGTATGCAGGTGATGTTGATTTTGGAAAGGCATACGAGGCAGCCGAGAACCCAGTTCTCAGGGATAGGATTTCGTGGATTGACTACCTGATCCAGGATGGATTGCTATTCAAAGGAAACCAACTATGTATTCCAGATTTCTCTATGAGAGAGAATTTGGTAAAGGAGAAGCACAGCGGGGTCCTAGAAGGTCATTTCGGACATGACAAGACGTTCGCCAAGCTAAGCGAATCGTATTATTGGTCGGGCATGCGTGCAGATGTGAAGAGGTTTGTTGACAGGTGCAGAATATGTCAATATGCAAAAGGATGAAAGCAGAACACATGGTTCTATCAACCATTACCCATACCCAAGATACCATGGGAAGCCATTAGCATGGACTTTGTGTTGCGTTTGCTGAGAACAAAGCGAGGGGTTGATTCCATTTTTGTAGTGGTGGACGGGTTCTCGAAGATGGCACATTTTATTTCGTGTCATAAGACCAGCGATGCAACCCACATCGCGAATTTGTTTTTCAAAGAGATTGTATGATTACATGGATTGCCCAGGAGCATAGTCTCGGACAGAGATACCAAGTTCATAGGTCATTTTTGGAGGACGCTATGGAAGAAGCTGGGCACTGACTTGGCATTCAGCTCTTCTTACCATCCGCAGACACATGGGTAGACCGAAGTAGTCAACAAAAGCTTGGGGGATCTGTTAAGAAGCCTGGTGACGGAGCATCACACCAGTTGGGATCAGATCTTACCACAGGCAGAATTTGCGTACAACGATTCAGTGAATCGAAGTACAGGTAAGAGTCCTTTCCAAATTTTGTATGGGACGCAGCCGAGAGGAGTGTCTGAGCTCAGGGAGCCAGAACAGGCTGAAACTAGCAGTGTGAGGGCTGAAGAATTTGCAGAGGCGATGCAGGAACTTCACACGCAGGTGAAGCAGCGGTTGCAGAAGGAGAATCAGGAATATAAGCGCAGAGCCGACCAGAGGAAAAGACAACTTCAGTTTGAAGTTGGAGACATGGTTCTGGCACATTTGAGAAAAGAAAGGTTCCCAAGGGGAACATACAACAAGCTCAAGATGAAGAAAATCGGACCATGCAGAGTCCCGAAAAGGTTCGGCGAGAACGCATATGAGCTTGAGTTGCCAGAGGGCGTTGGGATATCTTCGATTTTCAATATTTTAGATTTATACCCCTACAGGGCTGATGAAGTAGGCACTGGAATCGAGGAACCAGTGGTCCAGTGGCAGAAGCAGTTACCAGTTTCACAGAAGCCTCAGATGGAGTGCATACTGGATAAAAGAGTGGGAAGAAAGACCAGGAGGAAGCAATATTTTGAATACCTGGTGAAATGGAAGAATCACCTAGTAGAGGATGCTAGCTGGGAGACAGAGGTCGTTTTACAGAAACATGGGCATAGTGTGCAGGAGCTCATCGACAGGAGCCCATGAAACCTTTTTCAGCCGAGGAGTATGATGCAGGAGCATCCGCAACTTATCAAGCGATCCAACACGTGGAGGCAAAGGAACAGCTGGAGAACACCAGCATTCAAATTTTAAAACATTGAAATATGGCAGCGCCAAACATTAATAAGCTGATGTGATGAAGCACACTTGTACATTGTAACGGACCTTGAACGGATAAGCTCTCGTCCTTAGGTAGCTGAGGCATTTACTAGATTTAATGCAAGTAGATAAGTTAATTAAGTCTAGATTAGATAGTTTTACATTTGAGAGGGAAAACGGAGTATAGACACCCTCCCTTGTATTATTGTATTATCATTCTCATTGATATAGGAAAAATAAGAGAGAGCAGAGCAGAGAGATTGTGAAGAAACCCCATGTACAGATATTGAATTAATAGGAAAAGCTTTGATTCAATTTCATGGATGTGTTTGATCTTTGTGTGTTGTTGATATTGTGCCTTTGCATGTTTGCTTCTTTTTATGCTTATCTACTATATGCTGCATATGTGATTGCATATCAGGTTTGAAACCTGAGGGAATGAGGGAATGAGTTTCAATTGTTTCTCTGTTTGAGCCGGGAGATTCCTGCATAGAGGCAGTTGAATTCCTCCGCATAGAGTGCGTTGAGGAGGCCAAACAGTTGAACCTTTGGTTCTCATACGCCCAGAGTTGAGTTGAGTTATTCGAGTCAAGCAGGGAAGTGCAAGTCGAATCAGAGTCTCAGTAGTAAGCCTAGGAAGGGAAAGGGTCGAGGATGTTGTGAGCGTGAGCGCACTGGACCAGAAGACTTCATCACTTTTGGAAGTGGTTGAAGACCGAGCACAGGGAGCGTGTTCGAGAAATCTCTGAAGAAGTCCGAGTTGATAAAATCTCTGGAGGGATAGCACTGTTGTTTCCAGTTGCATTGGACAAAGGTGGTGAAACCGGAGGATTCTCAAGAGGAAGAGAACCGACGACTTGAAATTGTGAAGGAGAGTCGCGAAACCCCGCAGACCTTCAGATCGCAGAGGAGTTGCGAGGGGTTTAAAGCGCAGGCACACAGAGAAATCCATTTTCCATCGTATATCGGCGAATCGGGGTTGGTGGGTGCAAGAGTCACATGCACATCGAAATCGTGAATTGCGATCCCCCGATTTGATCGGAGCCGTTGACTGTCGGAGGGACAGGTGGCACGAATCCAGAACATCGGAGATCCGGCATTCGGGGTTTCCAACAGCAAGGAACTTGGCGTCGTGGATCCGCGATCCGTGAAATCCCGAGATTAACGTGGAATTGTGGGGTCTGGGAGTGAGTGGAGTACAGGTGACTTCACGTCAGGGAAATCGGCACCTCAGCACTCAGGATTCGAAAGCGCGAAGCATCGACATCGCGGGCCGCGATAGTCCGATAGGGGAAAACCCGATATCCGAAGCATTGACCGTGGACCATCGGCACTCGGGGTTCGGAAATTTGAGTGGCATGTGAATTGTGTGCGTAGGGTCCGCGATAGCGCGAACGCCGAATTCCCGATTTGTGAGGTAACCACCGCCAAGGAAGTATCCTGTGGGTGACGAAGAGTCCTGAGGGGAGTTGGAAGAGCTTGGACTCTTCGGCCAGTGTAAAGAGAAGGTCCTGGTGGTGCGACCGTGCCATCGAGAGCAAGTTGCGTCACCAAGGCTCTGATACCATGTGTAGAGATCCAACTTAATTTGATACAAAATTTAATACAATTTAAACATATAATTCTTTCTCATACTTAAATAATTCATTCACCATCATATTAGCATATAATATTTGACAAAAATTTAAATTTTATCCACAGCATAAGAATTACTTAACATAATAAATAAATTACCTCTTCCTAATGCTAATTCCCTCGTTGATCTAGTTGTTTGTTGCTGAAACTGTGTCAAACACTACCCAAAATCGAGTTTTCCTCCCTTCTAGCTAGGAGTAGCCTGTTCGGCTCCTTAGCTCTAGGATACCGTAAGGATATCCTGGCCCTTGTGCCCAAAACCCCCAGCAAACTGGTGCCCCCTACTTCCGATTCACCCAAAATCCACCAAAATCAAACTTCTCCTCAAAATGCTTCCTCCTCCCCCCAAAAGAATGCCCTTCCGATAAGACTCTTCCTCCATCATATTTCCCCTTCACTGACTCTTCCCCTTTCATTAATTTCCTTATCTCTTTATTTATTATCTTATCCCCTTATATTTATTATCTTATCCCGTTATATTTAATATCTTATCCCCATATTTAATATCTTATCCCCATATTTAATGTTTCTTCCCCCCCCTATATACGTAAATATTTAATACATTAAATTATTAACCCCCTTTAATTCTTTACTCAATTAATTAATGAGTCAATTAATAATTAATTAATCATTGACAGATATGGACAAATAATTAATAATAATTAATTAATTAATTATTATTTAAGAAATAATTATTGTTTAACTAACATATCAGGACAGTTAGATTATCAAACTTTTTATATTTAATCATCCATATGCATCTATTTAACCAGGGTTTTTACATAAACATAAAAATTACCTTCTCCAACAAGATCAGAAACTCTATCGCCATCAACTGACACTATAGTTTCATTTGATTCCATATCCTATGAGCTTGAAAGTGGAATTTTCCCTTTTACATTCAGTTCTGTATGTCTCCAAGATTTAACATATCCTACATTTTCATTCTCACAAATAGCTATGGATTATGTGTCCTCTATGCAAACCGAACAAAAACAAGAGTCATTTCTTCTATCAAATGCAAACCCATTTTGAAAATGTTTTGTTTTAACTGAATATATTTTTCGTGTCCTAGGTATTGTATTGGTGTCATATAAGATTGATATATTTACATATTTGATTCCAACATACCAAAAAACCTACAGAAGACAAGAACTTGTTAACTTGAAATCTCTCAAGAAAATGATTGAAGATTGAATATAAATTTGAACACGTTTAAATTTATATATCTTGTGTACATACATGTAACATTTATATACAGACAAACCTGCGCACATCCCTTGACGGACTATATTCATGGCTTAAATCCATTTTTCACCATTCAACAACTTGTTCAGTGGATTCAAATCGTTCGGCATGAGGGTTCAACTAATATCTTTGAAGCGCTCCTTTTATAGATGCCCCTGCACCATCTTGGTCTCCTTTTCCATGACCAGTCTCAAAAAATTTCCAACAATGTGTAATGCTTAATTTTTTGTGAAGATGACATAACCAATAGAATAATCGTGAATATTTGAACTGACCCACACACCCATCTGACCATATCCAATGTCGATTGAATCTGATTTCCTGTTCTTTCAATGAATCATAAAATTTATCAAAACAATGTTGTACATAATGTTTGTCGTGTGCCCGATCATCACTTATATAAAAGTGATATTATTTAATAACATGTCGATTTTTGTTGGTTCTTTCTATGTTATCAAGACTCTGTTGAGCACGTATGTATAGAACATCGACAAATATTGTGAATTGATCAGAATGATAATATTCTCTCTGTATTTTGTTTTGTGCAGTGAATGTGTAATTCTCTGGAAAATCAACTAGAGACAAAATTGTCCCTGGTGGAAACACTTCACAGGATTTTTTGAATTGTATATCTTTCCATCGAGCTCTATGTGAATTCTTGGTGTATTTATAGATTTCTTCCTCAAACTTCTTCAAAACATCTATCACGCAGATTTTATCTACCTTCAAATCAATCCTTTTGGAAAACACATTTGAAGAATGTGGAGTCATGCTGCTCATATAGTCATATCTCTTCCAATTGACTCTTATATTAGAAAATGGTTTATCATTCATATTAATATTATACTTTGAATGAAACAAACTTACATTTCCACAACGATCACATTTCTTTCCACCAACAACTTTTTTTTGTAAAATAAATCATCATCTTTTCTTTCACATAGAATTTTAGATATAAAAACATGGAATTTGGAAGGAGGTAAACCTGGCCATAAATTTTTACCAAAATCCAAAAAAGTGTCGTAATACAACTCAAATTTCACATGATAATGACAACAACAAGTGTCACAAACAGTAATGGGTCTAACAAACCATGGCTTTTGTTGCACAAATGTATTGATGGAAATTTTAACTTCTTTGTGCTCTTCCTTGAACTTATTGAACAACTCTATTTGTGTCATTGGCCATATATGTTTTGAATCTTCTTAATATTGTTTTCGTGCTATTATTCGTTGCAACATCCCTTGTATGTGGTGAAACATGAGATTCTTCCAACCAACAATTACGAGTCAATTCTTTAACATTTTCTGAAAGTCTATCTTTGTATGGTTGTCTATAAATCACTGTCCAACAAGCCAATTCATCATTTACATCTATTTGCAATCAATTTTTTTTTATGTTTGTGCAATGTTTTTCTTGATTTTCCCATCATTTTTTCCATGTGTCGTGTCAAACGATCTTTTATATTGCTAGTTGAATCAACTGTTGTTTGTATCGCTCTACGTGCAACACATACATCTTCTTTTCGATATTTTCCAAAAGCTTTTAATACACTAGTTATATTGTTAAGAAAATCATGTTTCACCTTTGTATCCTTTGTCGACTTTTGAATACCCAATAATGATGTAGCTTTTTTAACTTTCCTGACTTCATTAGACACAGTAAAATTTGAGCTTGTATTGTTACTGATTCATCTTTGAAAAAATTATTATACATATTCTTAGTTCGATATCTTATATAATTCTTAGCTTTCTTCTTCCCAAATTTGTCAGTATCAACATTTTCTAATACTTCATCATCAATGTTGATAGATTCTCTTGCATATTTTAATTTAAATTTTATATTAAAAAACATAACCTGAACACAAATTCACTAAATTATATATACTTGAGTGTTCATATGGTATTATCTAAATTTATGTACATACCTATAGGTGATTCGTCTTCTGCTTCAATTTCAGTTTCAACGTCTTCTTCTTCAATTTTGGTTTCAACGCCTTCTGCTTCAATTTCAGTTTCAACGTCTTCTTTGACATTATGAAACAAATCTATTTATGTAAATTTTGAAAAACATAAAATTGTAATTACAATCAATTATATTATTTACAATATTTTAAATTTGAATTCTATACTTTCTAAATACAGTCCC
>JASDQU010948190.1:0-32809 GCA_032191745.1 Picea mariana
GTTGATGACATGTTGTTGGTAGGAAATAACATGGATGTTATCAAGGAGGTGAAATCGCAGCTATCCTCCAAATTTGACATGAAGGATCTCAGTGATGGTAACTTCATTCTGGGAATGGAGATTAAAAGAGATCGTGCAAATAGGAAACTCTGGTTGAATCAAAGAAAATATGTTGAAACGATATTGCAGAGGTTTAATATGCATGGAAGTGAACCGGTCAAGGTTCCTATTCCTATAGGTGTAAAGTTATCTCCAGAACAGTGTCCCAAGATACAGGAAGAAGAAGAGGACATGTCCCGTGTTCCATATGCCAGTGCAGTTGGCAGTTTGATGTATGCAATGGCTTGTACTAGACCAGACATTGCACATGCAATGGGAGTTTTGAGCAGGTATATGTCAAAACTAGGGAAGGAGCATTGGACAACAATAAAGAGGGTCTTCAGGTATCTTCGTGGCACCACCAGTTATGGATTGTGCTACCAAGGAAGACCGGGATTGGACAGAGTGGTGGACATACATGGCTTTGTTGATGCAGACTGGGCTGGAGATTTGGATCGCAGAAGATCTACAAGTGGGTATGTGTTTAACCTATTTGGAGGAGCAATCAATTGGATGAGAAAAAGATAGGTTGTAGTGGCACTCTCAACTACAAAAGCTAAATACATGGCAGCCACTCATGCAAGCAAGGAAGCAGTATGGTTACAAAGATTGTGTTCAGGTATTGGGTTGGTACAACAAGCAGTGAGATTAGACTGTGACAGTCAGAGTGTGATATTCCTGGCAAAGAACCCAACTTATCATTCGAAGACAAAGCATATTGATGTTTAGTATCACTTTGTGAGAGACATGGTTGAGGAAAAGAAGGTGTTGCTGGAAAAGGTTGACACTTTGAAGAATGCTGCAGCTTCATTGACAAAGTTTGTGAGCACAGAAAAGTTCTCTTGGTGTAGAGTAACAATGGGCATTGCTGCCCTGGATTGTTGACTATATAATCCCCTAGACCCCTGGATGTAAAGAAAACAACAAGTGGGAAAATGTTGGGTATGTGTTATATTCTTTGCATGTGTGTGTGTGTGTGGGTGCGTCAGATATGACAACTACGTCTGACAATCCCTTCACCTAGAGCTCTGTTGTGTGCGCCGGGCGCTTTCCTAGGGGGGTCCCATGGGGGGGCAGGTATGCCCCCCCCTGGTTACGCGTAGCGTTCGGGGCAGCGCCCCGAAATTGTTTTTTTTTGGGCGGTTTTTTCTATTTTTAGCTGATTTGTAAATTAATCCTGGATTAAGGGATTAGGGTTTTGGTATCTACGGAATACCTAAAAACATTGTATATATTGTATGGCGAATGGTGAAATTCAATATAATGAAAATAAGAAAGGTTTTCCCAGTTGAGGGTTTCCGGTAAAAATCTCTGTGTACTCTGTGTATGAGCCCTTGATTAATTTCTGTATTGCTTAAGAATCTATATGCATTGCTTTACTTCGCAGGTTTAAAACTTACATTGAGGACAAGTTGCAGGTATATTGCTTTGAGTCAAGTGCTCAACGGTGGACTTCATTGAACGTTTGGACAATGTAGGTTCTTTATCTTGTCTTGTTAGCATATTTGTTTATATAGAAAACTTGAGATTAGAGTCGATTTCTGTAGTCGTTTCCGTATGTTGTGGTTTACCCCATGCCATAGAGAGATTTTCCTCGTAACAAAATTGGCGACCATACTGGGGATAAAATCTTATTTTTGGGGTTTGGAGTGTTTTTCTCCTTTGATTTCTCTCATTTATATTGAGTTTCTTGTCGTCTAATTGATTGAAATCCTCTCTCCATTTTGAGTCTGAGTTTCTTAGCCTTATCCTTGACGTGGCAGTGTTTTAATACATATACATGGGTTTTTACCTGACAATCACGTACATACGCGTGTTGTCCTTCTGCAAGAGGCGTATATACACGGTTTTATCCTGAACAATCGCGTACATCTTTCTTGTGTGTTTGGTTGCTGAGTTTGATGTTTGTTGGGTAAGTTTTGATGATTGATGAGTCTTCTTAGATCTCTGTTATGATTTTTAAGTGCTTGCAGAGTGACATGAAACCTTTCTTTGGTTGAATTTTCGGGTGGTGCCTTTCTCATCATCCTTTTAATTGATTGTCCTTGCATCTTGAGTTGGGTGTTTGCTTCTTAATATCCTACTTAGTTTGTCTCTAATTTCATTCAATAGAATATTTATATCAAGCTGTTGTTCAGTCCTTGAATTTTCATCCTTTATATTGAAAATACAAAAATATTAAACATTTTTCATTGTTGGCATTTGATCTTTTGGGTTCTTATCGTTGATCTTAGTACATGTATGGAAAGATTGCATTTTATTTTGAATTGCAGAATTAAATTGAAAATTGCATTGTGAAAATCTTATCATTTATTGAGAATTGAAGTTAGGACTTTGCATTTTATTCATATTCATTTATTTTACTCACTGAGTCATAACATCATCAGTTTCACTACCACACCTTTTTGAGTAAGCAAGGCCACTAAAAACAACCCCGATAATTTAAAATTGATTAGAAACGACTTTATTTTCTAGGGTGCACAAACTAGCTTAGGATTTAGAGCCTTGGAATAGGATTTTACTAGTAAACTTCTCCAAGGCTATTAAATCAACATATGTGTCTGACTAAGGGAGTGGTGAAATCCATTGTATAATTGGTCATGTCAAGAGGCTCCGCTTACACCGGAGTTAAGGACGAGGTCACGTGAGGTTGGTTGAGGAGATATCCCCCCAATACCTTCTTAGCGTTAGATATATTTTTGGGGATCTATTCGTATATGGGGATATCGCTAGTACCTTTACCTCTATGAGAGGGGGTGCTTTCAATATTTCAGGCTTTGTTACCTTGCCCATACGGTAGACCTGACTTACGACTGTTCGCCTATGCATTGGTTATATCGTGGTTGCTTAGTTACTTGACATAGGTACCACATAGGTTACTTGCAGGGGTTATTTTGCAGGTACCCTGGGTCAGATAAGGGTCAGACAACACACAACCTTTATGAAGGATTACCTCTCCCGGGGGATCTAAACGACTAGTTGTTAAGCCCATGAGGGCCCTTATAACTGATTCTGATACCTCCGATATTTTTCAGGGAGTCTCAGGACCCTCTTGGGTGAGGCATACCTACTTTAGGGAGGGAGGCCCCTTTTCAACCACTTTATCCTGTTTGTGTGCATTTTGGCTTTTTGCATATTTTGGTGTGCTCTTTGATTATTAGTTGGCCTTAGGATTTTGTATTGCGTCTTGAGTCTTCATTATTATGGACTATGGAGCTCCCATGACTCCCTCAATTAGTGCTACCCACCCCATGGTATTTTCTCATTTCATGGGGATGAATCCATCTGTGTTACCTAGTGGTATGAAAAACCATGATACTCAACCAATACCTTGGACCTCTAATCACTTTTCTCATGGTATGCTAAACATGTCTTCGCACTTTCCATCCTATATCTCTTCTCCTTATGTGAATCCTAGTTTTGGGTCTAGGGGCATGATGCCTCCTTATTCTCCATTTTCGTTTGGTGGGAGTCATATCCCTCAACCAACTCTTACAGTAGGAGTTTGGAATCTTCCTCCCTATGGATCCAATCCTAGCTTCACTTTTCTAGGAGAAAGTGCTCAAATGGGAGGTCATTATACTTATTACATCCTATCCATATATCCTTCTTCCGCTATGTTAGTTCCTACAGACGCTTTTCCCATGGCTGACCTCCAATTGTTCTCTGTTGTTTCATCTGGGGGTAGTTATTTTTTTAGTATGGGCAACCCCCTTCATGAAGTTCCTTCGTCTGGGGGAAACATATATCCTCATCTGAGTAACCCTTGTCATGTTGCTTTCTCTTCGCAAGCGAATTCCTCGGTGACGATGCCCTTACAACCCTTTATGAATCAGTTTGGAGGAGGATACTTTCCTACCAGATAGGGCCATGGTGTATACCAAAACCCTTCCTGGCACGCAATTTATCAAAACCAGTATTTCCCGGAACCTTGGTCTTAAATGTCGCAACCAATCGTTGCCAGTCTAGTCACTGCAAGTCATACTGAAATTATATCACCAACCTCTACAAGTCATGCTAGGGGCACAAATCTGTCACTTCTAGTCACATTGCACATACATCACCAACCTCTGCTAGTCATGTTGGGGATTCATCACTAATCTCTGCTAGTCATGTTGGGGATTCATCATCAACCTTTGCTAGTCATGTTGAAGGTTCATCACCAACCTATGCTAGTCATGTTGGGCATTCATCACCAACCTCTACAAGTCATGTTGGAGATTTTCTACTAGCCTCTGCAAGTCATGTTGGGAGCATGCCACCAGCCATTACAAGTCATCCTGGGAGCATGTCACCAGCCACTGCAAGTCATGTTGGGGGCATTAATAGATTGAGAAGCCTGTACGTGTAAGACGTAAGCCCAAGTTCCTTCATAGGACTTGCAAATGATATCACCTTACTTGTTTGTTCCCTTCTATTGCTGTGGTACAAGAAGCGTGGTCCTTGCTTGGGGGCCCTTCAGGTTCTGATCCGTCTTTGGTTTCCCAACCTTCTTTGGTTTCCCAACCTTCTTTGGTTGATACAACGGTCATGTCAATGCAATCTTTGGCTGACACCACTCTTCGTTTTGGAGGTGATGCGTTTCTAGGCCCTAGACTGCTCCCGAGCAAGGAATTATGCCCCTAGGCCCCAAACCGACTTCCAAGGAAGGATTTATGCCCCTAGGCCCCAAACTAACTTCCAAGTAAGGAGTTATGCCCTCTAAAAGAAATTAGTATTGAATTTTACCCTTGACTGTTTAGGCTATAACTTCTTCATACAAGCTCAGTTTTTGTGTTCAGAATAACACATTGGAAAGCTCTCCTCGAGCTTTCATTTTAGAAGCAGAAACTCAGTGTATTGAAAGTACTCTCAATTTCTTGAGATTTGATTTTCTAAAAATGTTGTTTAGGCCCTAAAAGAGGCCTTGCAAGATAATGACCTTCAAAACCATCATATTCTTTGATAATTTGGTTGTTTTATTGCTATTATGGCACTGCTTTTTTTTAGTTGTTCAGGGTAACCGACCTACCTTCCATTTTCCTTGCGAAAATTCCTTTCAATCTCAATCCAATCCATCGGAACATCAGGTATACCGACCTACTGGGCCATCAACTCCATACAATAATGTGAACTAATGCCACACTAGGGAATCGAGCCATCGGCTCGTCGAGACACATCGCGAACCAACTCCTAGCCAACTCCAACCCAATCTGGTCCATCGGCCTACCAGGGCACCACAACACTAGCCCATCAGGCCTCCGAATCCATACTAAAACTTCCCAAACCACATCGCACCGAGACACCAGGACCCTTGGCGCTTTCTCTCTCGTCCATTTATTAACATTCTTCCGGTATCCGATATTCTGGGGATCAACCCACCGAGGCACCGGGTGCCAGAGACATTTAACACTACGTTCTCAAGTTGATATCCTAATTTGGTAGACTTAGCTAGCACCCTGGGCATGTAATCCTAACGTGACCTGCCACTTGGAATGACACATGGCTAGTGGTTACCGGAGCACCGACCCACCGAGCTATCGGGCATCTACTCCCCATAATTTGACACTTACTAAACTCTTTCAATATATGGTTATTTGGGACACCGACTCACTAGAACCCTAGGCCAAAAGTTATGTTGTGCGCATGATCCACATGGTTCCATGACTCTCCGTGCCTCACACACAAGTAAAAAAGGTTTGTGTTTCGTTTATAAAATATTCTCATGAACCCCTTCCCATGCATGTGGGATAAATAACTACCATCACAGATCAATGAAAGAGAATCCTCACGGGGTGAGATCGACAACTCCTATGCACTGGTTTATTTGGGGCACAACTTCTGATCAATTGTCCAAATCAAGCAAGTGACGAATTATTATAAATCTTGGGCCATTGGGATTAATTTGAACATGGTTTCCATGGCGGTTTTCAAGGTTGAACAACAATGTTTAACCACAAAAATTATCCTCCAACGCTGCCCCATAGAAAAATATTTTTTTCCCAAACGAAAAAAAGATCTAATACAACAACTTCGCGTGGTCATGTAGTAGGCCCTTACAAGCCAATGTTTCAACCATTTCCTATGATATCATTCTATAACGTCCCCCAACTCAACCATGGAACATTACCAAGCAAAATTCACATAAAAACCAAAATTTTCTTGTTGGCTCATTTACTGTACGTTACTAGCTACAATTTATACACATTTTAAACAATATTTTTCTACCCATAATTAAATGCATCTACAACACTACAAATGATTTTGAATGAAACTAATAAACTCATTCTCAGCAGGAATAAATCATTCACATACACCAAGTTCAACACAACAATTAAACTCATGAAATACTAAGAATAGATAAACACTCGTATTTTAAAACACTTTTGCGTCCAACTGCTTAGGAAGGATGTTCCACCCAACCATAGAATTGTTGTTCTAAATATTAACAACAAGTCACCCTCGATTTGGGGCTAGGAATCCACAAGAGAAGGGTGTCTCCCACAATCCACTAACAACTCACTATCACACAACCCACTAGTTTTCTCCTACAACTATCCCGAATTTATTGCAGCTCTCTTCCTCTTGACCTACCCAACCCAAGGAATGTACCCCTTCACTGCTCTTAGTCCATTGGTCATCCCATTTGTTTACAGGGTCTCTCTGTATCATGTAGCTAGGAATATATCTGTTGGGAACTCAAGGGAATTCACTACCAAGAAAACTATCAATAACCAACAACAAACTCTTGTTGTTACAATGCAACTCACTCAAAAGTTCACTCTTCATGCCTGACAACCTGGATCCTCAATTTCCAGGTCCAATATGCTTTAAATATTCTCCAACATGCTCCTAAATTCTCCCAACCTTCTTGTTATATCTCTGGTGCTTTCTTTCCCTGCTTGCTACTTGTTGTTCATGCCAAAAATCCATGTAAAAAAACTGCCTATAACCCCCATACGAATTTCCTCGATTCTCCCAAGATCATTGACTACTCACTCTGCCCAATGTTGATTTCTTCTTCCCCATGATTTCCAATAACTATGGGATGCGGCTCTCACACCCACCCTCTTACATGATTTTAATGATTGGGCTCTCATACACTCAAATAGAAATAGAAGGTTTCCCAAAATGATAATAAAATTTAGAAATATGGGTTTGGATTAATACCCATGAACCATTTCCCCATTGGACCCCTCTTAGGCACTCCTTGGCATTCCCCTCTCTTGTGAATAAATCAACCCCCATCTCTGTCCATATTCCTAGCAATTGGTATCACATTATATTTATTAAAACTTAGAAAATACATTTCACATATTACATCGCTTGACAATAGCCACATTCATGTCTACATTATGCATTAATTAACCTGGGATTATAATGGGAATGTTACAAAACATTTATTGATCTATTCATAATCGGTATGGTGCAAGGAGGGAACCACAACAAAGGAGGGGGGACTTCTATAAAACGACTCATTCTTTTATGCATAGTGAGCTTCTACTTTGGGATGCTCGTTACAAATAGGTGAGATTTGAGAACCCATTAAGCCCATATCGATCATTTTGAATGAAAATGCATGGAAAACAATAGTAAACTTGTTTTCTGTCACAATTTCAAAGATATTGTATGCAACTTTGAATCAATCACGCATATGTTGAATCATTGTTGGAAGTATTTCTTTTCATCTTGCATCAATCACGCCTGTGTTGAATCATCGTTGGAAGTATTTCTTTTCACCTGGAATTTGTTGGACTGATGGTGGATTTAATAATAAATTAAATGTGTGACATATATGTGTGCCCATCTCTCTGAGTAATATACATGCTTAACAGATAGGTGGAGGCAACCAATGTGTCAAGTGGGGAGATCATAGGAATATGCAGTCAAAGCATCAAATTGGGAGATGAAACCAATGTCAAGTGGGGAGATCATAGGCATATGCAGTCAAAGCATGAAGTTGGGAGATGAAATCAATGGAGTGAAAATTTTACAGACTTTCAGAACAACAACTTAGCCTTTTCCTGCTTTGATTCTGGTTATAATGCTTCTCACTACGACCAACAAAGGCCTTGGAACCCTCGTCCAAGGGCCAGTCTTATCAAGCTTTTCTCAAAGAATTATCACATTCCAACGAGGTAATCCTATCTATAGGATCCATAGGATGCCCCCAATGCATCTCAACATCTCAAAGATCTCAATATTCCTTTATTCATGCATTTTCCTTTAGTAGGCCAAGGGATTTAAGACAACCCACGTGCAACCATAACCTTGCAATCACTCACACCCATGGAATTCTCAAATGTACATGTGGTGGGTATTCCTTTGGTATTCCTAAAGGTTCTCAAACATACATCAAGTCCAACAATTTCATCCAGCCAGTTCTAGCTAGTGTAAATGGAAACACATCCTCATACCCTAAGAATGTCTATGCTAGAAACATATTTGAGAAGCTGGCGTTTCCAATGTCTAGAGGAGAGATTCAACTACGTAGCAGGGATCCTCAAGACAATCCGTATTTTAGATACAACTATTATTCCCACCCTCTGGACCTACAAAGATGTGTATAATGCGTGAGGATGATCGCTAAACTTTTGAACACATGGTCCTTGAAGGGATTTGTGTAATAGCAGGTAATGAGTCCTCCATTGGCACGACAACTAATGTATTTCTCAAATCAAGGGGGTATTGAACTATAGGTGGGAGGATAGGATGGCGACGAGATACGACACTGATCAGATCAGATCGGATATGAGGTGGTGGGGAAAATCCACTAATGAGATTGGATATGAGGCGGTGGGGAAAATCCGATCAGATCAGATATGGAAAATATTGAAGGCGACGAGGAACTGCTAGAAATTTATTCGGACTACTTGACCGCAAGAGGGGTGGTTTCGAAAGATGACAGGTGGACAAAGATGATTGTTTTCGAAAACCTGTCAACCAATAGACAAGTTTTCGTGAAAATCTCTTCCTATAGAATTCCTTCGACATAAACATAAATTTCTAACATGGTACCAAAACTTCTCAAAAATAAGGATATCAAAACCTAAGCTTTGTAAAGAACATCGATTATTTCCTACCTTGAACCACTCCTCAAAAGAAGCTTTTACTCCCTAACAAACAAAAAAATCAAAATAATCCATATGTAGTTATAAAGATCAAAATACATAATAATGAAAGAGCAACATTATGAGACATTTGAAGTTGAAAGTGTAACTTAAGTGAAATAAGTGTTCACTATAAAAGTGTAAGTGCAATGAAAGGAGTGTTAAACCTAATAAAATATCAATATGTATTTTTCTTGCAACCTTCAAAAGGGGCTATGCCATTTTAACTATTCTAAAATACTAAAGTAAATCATTTTTAAGTTCTTGTTGATCGACGTTGGCTACAATCAATTAAAATAAAATAAGTTTGCCTCTTAAAAAGGGGGGGAAGGAAAGAAGCAGGGATGAGTGTATTTCTAGGAAGAGAATTGGAAACCCATTAGCTAACTATGTGTTGTTGAATAAAGAGTATGTACTATGGCTCCATAGGTGAATACATGAGAGATTATTGTAGTGGGTTTTCTTCCCTGTGAGGGTTTTCCATTATGAATACATGAACTTATTGCAATGTGTTTTCTTCCACATGCGGGTTTTCCACTATAAACCCTATTTTTTAACTGTTCTGTATAAATTCCTTTATGTTGTTTTTATGTATTATCATTATGGTTATGTTAATGTCTGTATCCTCAAATGAAATAGGGTCTAGGTACTTGCAATAATGGTATCAGAGCAAGGTTCAAGCACTGTAGCTAGCCTCAAGGATGGTATCAATGGTTGTGAGAACATTATTGAGATCAATGCTAAAGGTTGTACCAATGGAATCTATGCTTGCATATTTGTTGAGGTTCCACCAGAGTTGGATTTCTAGAGATGTATTCAAAAATTCAGGAGCATTGACTTTGCACACAAACTAAAATGTGTAAACCAAAGGTATGGAGTCTTCGAAACAAAAAGTTTAAGAAAATGTCTCTAAGAGGCATTGCACATAATGTGCTTGAAGAAATGTGTAGACCAAGTTCAATTTCCTTAAGCTCACTCATCCATTTGCCATTAATTCAGTGCTTGTGTATAAATTTTAGTTTGATCCTTAGGGTATCCTTTTTATTGAAGGGTGTGGGAAGAGACCCTTATAGTAAAACATATTTTTTCATGAATATTAATCCCTCGCAAATATTGTTTTGCAATCTCATAATAGAAGCAAACACTTGTTACCTTTACAATGTTTAAGAGGTTTGAGATTGATTCTGGCATAAAGAAAAAGAAGCGGTGGTCATGATTGATTGATTTATTTTTGGGTCATACAACACCTTCGGAAAGATCATTTCAAAGTTTTAGTTAATTAACCAGAAGACTAATGATGAAGTAGAAGGATATCATCTCAAAGGCAGAGAGACAAGTGCCTATAAATTCTTTAAATGGGTGATTCTAAGGGAATGGAGTGTGAACCTTGGCATGTGTTATACAAAAAATCAAGAGGACTACAATATATTAAGACCTATGAGCTACAAGAGAGAATATGTTTTTATTCTCACATTTCCTCTTTAACCAGGCAAGCTATGAGAATATTACAAATTGAATGACAGAGGCAACCCAATTGCCTTCAAACATCCAAATACTCTATATTTCAATGAAACATACCAAGTTACAAGTAGCTAATGTTTTGTCTATATGTTAAGAGGGAGGAAAGAAAAATATAAAAGATCCTGGAAAAAAAAAGCAAAACCATTTTCCTCAAATGCCTATGGAAATGCATAACTTAGTGGCAGAAAAATCCTTTGGAACTTGGGTCACCAAAAATAATCCATGTACATAAAGTCCAGACCCTAAAAAGGAAAAAGAAATTGAGCATTACCACATACCTTTCATTTAAAAACAAATTTACCAAAATTATAAAAGTTTGGTTTAACAATAGTTGATGAGAATTCCCATGGGAGATTAAGAAGATTTTGAGTTTAATAAAAAATAAATTTTGTCATTTCATATCATTAAACATTAAGTTTTTTCCATATCATACAAACATGTCAGTTTTTTAACAAAAATAGAAGCAAATTGCTTCAAATATCAAACATTTGGAAGTTTATACTTTAAATACAAGCAATTTATGGAAAATACAAGATTTTCTCTGCATTAGACCATATATTTTGGGAAATATTTTGATGGAACTATTAAATATTGAACTGTTGAATTCTCTATGAAATCTTGAACTGCCAAATCTTATGTGGCAATAGCTTCTAAAACATATGGACAAATATAGATCTGGCATGATTGCATCACCAAATTGCTAAAGAATGTGCATGTTAAAGGGAGACAAATATGTGACACAAATTTGGATAAGGAATCGAATCTCACCCTATCATAGAAATCAATCAAACATAAGTGAGATAGGCATGGGTATATGAAAACAATTTATACCCACTTCTTCATAGAGAGCTTATTGCCTTATGTGTGGTAGACCAACGACTTCAGACTCATAAACCTAAACATTGCCTTGATTAACACTGCAACATTACTATGACCGGTGCATTCCATACAACCTTGTGGATTCAAGCAACCTATGAAAAAAGGGTAAAAACGAAAGTCAGTTGTATGCATCGCATTGCTTGTGTGTTTGGCTAACGAAAACGATAGAGTGGCAACGACCTTGGGGTCCATTATAAACTTGCGCTTGTCATCGCAGTAGACCAGAATCAGGGGCCTGGTCGGGCCAATTGAAACTGTGTCTGTAGGAATCGAATGGCTCATGTGTCTTACAACTTCAACCCCTCGAAACTGCGACACTGAAAAAACAGGAAATGGCTGGCTGCGTAGAAGCAAATCAGGAAGTGTACAGGCCTCCAGTGGTCATTTACGAAAATTGACGGCTAAGCTCCAATAAATGTCCCATCGGAAGACATTTGACTCTACGAGAGAATAGTTATCCACGATGAACAATTCAAAGCATCTCGATGGTCGTCCAACGAATCTGGACGACCATGAAAACATAACAATTTACATTAGGAGATTGATTACATGGGGAAACGCCTTACCATGTAATTAATATATTTAATATTTTTGTGTTGTAAATGAAGCTCACAAAATTTATCATAATTCAGGGGTCTATTTATGATAAGGATAGTTATTATTATTAGCTACTATTTGAAAATGTAGGTTGATTCATCATCGATATTTAAGGAAAATTAGGTCACCTAAACTGATTTATTGGTAATAGAGTTTCATTCTTTCCAAATATTTATGGATCTTGGGTCATTACCATGTTTCCTTATGTCTAAGAAAGATGAGCTCTTAGCTAATCATAATCAACTTTAAATCTTACTACAGAACCAAAAGACAATTTCGGCCTAGAAAATATCCATGAAAAAAATAATATCTCTTGGGGTCATCATTAACATTGTCTCAGTGAAGTCATGTGTTTTTAATGGTTGGGAGGTAGGTCTTGCACTCTCCCCACCCATGTTCAAATCCATGATGAGACCTTGGCCCTTTGTGATAAGGCTCAAAGGATAGGAAACCCCCTTGAGTGGTACCCCCTCTCGGGGTGTCTTTAAACGTTTTGATCCTTTCTAAGTCATAAAGTTTCTTGCTAGGTGTTGGCTTGTGGGTTGTTGGCACTTGCCTAGAGTTTATAGTGGCAGCCAACCGAATTTAAACCTGAACCTCCCCTAGTTAATCCCAACCAATCATTGATCCCCCTATATCTAAAAAAACATTTAATATTAATCTTATACATGAAATCGGATACTACCCACAGTTTCACTTTAACTTCTTCCTTAAAAAAAGGACTCCAAATATTATGAAAACACTTTGTATTTATTTTTAAATTAAAATTTTACCATATTCTAAAATAAAACCTAAAATTCTCAGTCATATGTAAATTAAAATAAATATTTATTTCCAATATGATTGATTTCAAAGTCGAGAAATAATAAGTTATAAATATGTCATTAGTAAAGTTGTGTTGAAAGTGCCGTCCAATTTTTACTTGCATGGTTGTTTGATAACTTGTGAGCTAGTTGCCTAATCTAATTTCTGCAACTTAAAACCCTTATTTATGTCAATGTATCAACATTTCTGACAATGAAATATGTACTTTAATTTGAGATGTTAATATCTACAACTTTTTAATTGATAATGGCTACATGGATGAAATTCTAATGATACTATAATGGCTATATGGATGAAACTCTAATGATACTCAATTTTCTTAAAATAATTTTAGATGTTAGATGTTTTTGCAATATATTTTTATTGTTAACTTTCGGGGTGTAGAATAGTTGGTGATGGAGTGTATTATTAAGGCACTTTTTTATGTGAAGTTACTGGTTTGAAACCCTCTAATTACCTTATGTGTTGTGTGAAGGACCACATTAACATGCCTGAAGGTTATAGTGGTAGCAGTCGGATAACACAAACCTATATCATATAATTGTTGATTCCGCTAGTCACAAATATTTACTTTTTAAAATTATTGAAATTATTAAATAAAAGCACCCAAATTTTGGTCATAATGAAATCTAGTATGGCTTTTAAGATTATTAGATAAATGCATACAATAATACATTGTCAATCAAATTTGAGTAATAAAGTCCCACCATTTAAACTTTGGTTAGTTATGATAATCTCTCACCCACAAATTTATCAAATTTATCATTGAATGATAGTCCTATATGTTCCATTGATGTTTTCATGTTGTTGATTTTGAGTTGAGTTTATTTGGAATGTAATTTATTTGTGAACTCCCATGGATGCTTTTTGATGCCACCTCCATCTACAAATTTCATAATTTGTAGAGATAAGGATTTCAAAATACACATTTAAGTGTACATATTGTCTATAATGGATCACTATATAAAAAGCGTCTATAATGGATCACTATATTGTCTATGATGGTACCTGGCATAATGTTGGTGATAATGGAACAAGCTAAATTTGAAATATTTAGGCCAACTATATTATCAATGAAAAAAAAAAGCGTGTATAAGTATCATAGATATAGTGCCAAGATGACACTTGAAAACCAAGTCAATCAATAATTTTTTCCTAAAGGTATTAATGACGATCACTTGTTGAATGTCTTACTCCATTGATTATGGCTTTGGATTTCAATGACCTTAGTCAATAAAATAAAAAACCTTCCATGTACATTATGTGCAAGTTGTTACTATGTATTACTAAGACCCCACCACCCGTTGAGACAAGTACCAAAATTTTAATATGAACATCATTAATTCACGCACACCAAAGTAAAACATGTATAGCATGCACACTTGGACACATGCATTCCTTAGTTAAGTTGGTAGAGCATGCATACTTGGATACATGCATTCGTTGGCTTGAAGAGGTGGCAATATGACTATGATCGACATGGTTGGGGTTGAACAAGTTCCCTTATCACTGTGATCATCATACATATTAGTTGAATGCACTAGTTCTTATAGTAGATTTTGGTTGTCTATTTTCAATTTTGTGAGGGTAAAACTATTTAAAAAAGTGTGATGTTTTAATTTATTTTTTCAACATCTTGATTTCTACTTTTCACAATGCTATTTGTAGTGGTTTTGTTTACACAATTTCATAGCTTGATGAGAGCTTTAAGGTTAGTTCTCTCAAAAATTTACAGGTCAATGTTTGATTGTCCCTGAACAAGAATAACATTTCATTTGAATGCTTTGAAAGTACTTTTATTATTAATTTGTTGTACAAGCTACTCAAAACACATCTTAAAATGGGTATTTTTCTAGGTTGCGCACATTTGAATCATTTTAATATTTTTGGTTTCTTGAAGTATCATCTTCATTAATTCTTACTTATAACTCATTCTATGTTAGTTTCCTCTCATTTCAGACTGCTTCTTCTAGGACTCTTATTTTCTCTTTCACCTCAACAGAGCATTGTGTATGGTAATTCCTCTTAGCTCGTAGGGAATCCATTTCGAATTTGGTTACAACTGGGTTTAATGCTTCCTTTTTGTCATGTTCATGCACCTTACGCTAGTGTTCCTCGCTTTTCCTCCAGCTAGGCTCCGGGCCCTCCATGTCAACACCACACTCCATGTTACCCATGCTTGCCAAGTACCAAAGTATGAGAGCCCACAATGCCACAACCATGACACTGTAACAATCTATCCAAACCATGACACTGTAACAATCCATCCAAACCATGACACGGGCCTCACTAGAAAGGAAAAACCTATTAACGCCCCAAGGAACAAGCTATTAACGAAATCTCCAAGCTTACTGAACCACCTACAACCTTCTCCAACTAGACAAAGGAAGAGTCGCTAAGCCTCCCAACCAAAGGGAAATAAATCCATAACCACTGCCAATGGGGTCGTTGAGCAACCCTGGAACCCAACCAACATTCTTGGCAGACCAATTGCCAGGATGAGAGCCATGAACGAGTAGATCCCACCCCCTTTTATTCTCGCCAATCACATCCCCATAAGTAGGTGGGATGGTCACCAAATGAGAGGCCCACTCAAGCCAAAGCAACCCACCTTTTCATTTGACCAGGTCCAAAGGGAGTTGGAATTTTCTTTTGACAGTTCCAATCACATTTGCTTAACGAAAGGAACTCAAGTCCCCTTCCATTTTCACGATAGCACGAGTTCTCATCCAACCCTGCACATAACTAGAATCAAACTCCTCTGGACGCATCATAAACCTCCTTCTTGTACCCTCATTCTCCCACTAGCTGACGTTCCCCCTTTCCACAAGGCACAATGAAACCCTATGGTGCCTTGATACCATGACTATCATATCAAGCATGAGCATGGAGAGCAGTCCCAAGTGTCACCTTATCCGAGAATTTTTGTAATGATTTTTAATATAAATATTTAATTTTCAATAATTTTAATTGAAAAAAAAATTGTATTTTATATATTTAATAAAAATAAAAATAAATAAACTAAATAATATTATTCAATTAAAAAAATAAACTATTAAAAAAATTAATTAACATAAAAAAAATGTAAAAGCAAAAAAACACTAATACAAAGTTCAAGATGTAGATACAATAGTATAATAACAAATAAATTTATGAAAATTAATTTTCATTGCTATGAAACATTCTCATTTGATTTTCTCAATATATATTTAATAAATCTATGTTAATGTGAATAAATGCTATTAAAACAAGTAATATTGTAAGAAAGGTAATTATAAGTGTCTCATAAAAATGTTTTAATGTAATAGTTGTATGCAATCCAAAGTTAAAAGGTAAAGTGATTACAAAACAATTAAAACTCATAATAATATATTATTTGTGTATAGTTTAAAATAAAAAGAGAAGTGAGAATGGCTAGTTGATGCCTTTAAAAGTTAAGTAGAATTGGAGAGACCTATGTGTTAGTAACTATTAACAATACCATAAAAAAAAAAGATAAAGTGATTATAAAACATTTAAAACTTGTAATAATCTATTACGTGTGTATAGTCTAAAATCAAAAGAAAAGTGAGGGTGACTACTTCATACCTTTAAAAATTAAAGTAAAATTGGACAAACCTAGGTATTAATAACTACTAACAACCTCACAAGTGTAAATTGTTAATTCTTCAAAACTGTTATAAAATGATCTCATTTCATATACCTTTATGATACTTGAATACATGCACGTAATATTTTATAAAACCTAGTTGGAAATGTTTAAGATATCTCATTCATATATATATATATATATATATATATATATAATTTTTAGATATTTCTAACTACCATAAGTTATATTTTTTTCTTTTTTTTTATCTACTAAAAATTTTAAATTTTAGAACACCTAAAATTTAGGTGTAATTTTAACATCACCTATTTTACCACACAAAATTTATCATAATTTATTTTTAAAAAATTAAAAATATTTTTTATATCCCTAAATACCATTTAACCCATTACAACACTATCAACTAACCTACTTTAGATTATTCCCACTCCATAACATTCCATAAGACTTAGAAAAACACTCTTACCCATCTCTAAAAACTATTATCCAATAATATTTGACATCTTTGCCAAATTTGACCGAGAGCAACTATGAAAGAGCAAATGCCCATGAGTTTTCATGTCGCGACAACGTAAAGCAGTGGGTTGTCCATGTACCAAATTAACCGGGGATTAAAGCAGCGCCATCAACGCCGACAACGATGTATTCTTAAATCTCAAATTCCTGTCTACTCATAGTGAAGATGAATTCGTAAAACTTAGATTCCCGTCTATTCATAGCAAGGCCAAAACATTTTCAACATGTGATATAAGTCTCACAAGTTTGCAAAGTTTTAGAGACATAACATAGGGACATATGTTAGAAACATCTAACACCCAATTTACCAACCAAATAAAATTGTTTCTTTTAAACAACCACAACTAGTAAATTTGTAATTTATTTATTTAAATCAAAAACCAAAACATCACAAATTATTATCGAAGCCCTAAATTCAAAATGGTGAAAAAAATGAAAATCATGCTTTATTTAAATTTGAGGCACCAAATGTAATATCATCATAGAATTCCTTTGGTTTATCTCCATTCTAGTAGTTGAGATAAAAAGCCTCATAACGCATTCATATCCTTTTATCTCAATCTTATTAGAGTAAACCTACTGTCACGGCAATTTCATATTCAAAATTCGTTGTCACCGTGGGCCGTCAAAACCATTTTTCTTACCCACTACGTGTCAAATATAATTTGGAAACGAATCCGAACATTGCGTGTCAAGTACCCTTTCGTAAAAGAAAATCAATGATATGCATATAGGTTATATTTATTAATTTTTTAAACCAAAAAAATAAATACAACTTCAAATCTACAGCCGCCTTAAACTTGAAGCTATGTTTATTATAATCTAGAAATTACTTAGTCAATTGTTACCATCCATCCATTGAAAGCAATCCAGTCAAGTTCCTTGTTAAGCAATCCAGGCAATCCAGTCAAGCAATCCAGTTAAGCAATCCAGTCAAGCAATCCAGTCAAGTCAATTGTTACCATCCATCAATTGTTACTATTAATAGCTGTCTTTTAGTTGTCTGTCTCTACAAAATAAATTTTAAAATGGCATACAGTCAACTTAAACTCATTTCATTCTTGTATAACATGTGTCTAGGTTCATTCATGTGTCTACAGCCGCCTTAAACTTGAAGCTATGTCTATTATAATCTAGAAATTACTTAGTCAATTGTTGAAGTATGACTTACATACTTCCTCTGATTTTGAAAACAGAAGTATGACTTACATACTTTCTTTGGAATTAATGGACTCGGTAAACAAAGTTGACTTGTAATTCATACTTTTGAAGAAGAAAAGTGACATTCAACTGCTTTGTTCAACTGTTTTATGTTTTTGTTTTATTTGTGGGCATAAATTACAATTTTGGAATTTAATGACATATATATATATATATAATTAATTTTTTTATGGTTTAAATTATATTTATAAATTTAGAAATAAAAATTATTCACTTGTCAACTAAACTAAGAGAACTAACGAGATGGAAATTCAATTGTTCCACACCACTGGAGTCTGGAAGTCACAATCCCTGTTTTCCAGGAAGATGCGATGCTCGTAACTGATCATGAATTAAATGAATTGGAGACCCATCTGAAGACTGATTCCATGGACGGGTAATTATATCAAATGCTCGAGTGATTCAGGAAAAGGGCAAAGGCCCTATCGGTCAACAGATCCTCTAGAAATGGCAATCCAACATGTATTAGAAATGGTTCGTAATGGCAATCTATAATCCAGTGCCGGACAGAGACGTGACAGGTACATGTTTGCGTAGAAATAAGTGAGCGTTTTCGAATAGTTGCTATCAAACACTTTAATAATTGCCCTCTCGCCCTCGCAATGATGATGTCAAATTTTAAGTTTTTTTATTAATTTTTTATAATCAATTGAAAAATATTTATTCAATTTTAAAAGATTGCTCCATAATTAACTTACTGAATTTATTAATCTACCAAAATCACAGTCTTCATTTCTAGAATCACTCCACAATGTTCAATGGATAGAATCACTGCACGTGTAATTTAATAAGTCTTCCCAAAAAAGCAAACTTGGTCACAAACTCAGAATTTAGAAACCACAATGTTCAATGGGCGGATGCCACAATGCATGTGGAATTTAAAGAAGCAAACTTGATAACAAACTCGGAAACTTCCTGCATAATCAGTGAAGCTGCAAAGTCTAATTCACATGTTAGCCTTTCCGCGCTGAAGTTCCACGTGTTTTCGCTCACGCCCACTGTCTTCCATTCCATCTTTGTTTTTTTAATCGATACTCCATAAGGTACTTTGTGACAGTCAATGGTATGGATTCTGTGACTTGACTATGGAGGGAGTGCACAAGCACTTGATAGCCCTGGCCTAGGTCTACGAAAAAATAAAGTTGTAAGTTTTTGGAATATAATCCAGATCGATGTGATGTTGTCAGGAACCCATTATGCATTATTGATAATTGTATGTGCTTCATATTATATATACCAAACCCACAAAATACAGTATAAGTAATGTTTTATGTTCCGCGAGACAGCGCGATTGGTAAGATAGCACCTTTTTCTAAGTTTGGGAGGAGATCTAGAGGTCAAACCCGGCTGGGTTTCCGGGACGAATATGTAATGACTGCTATGAGCTAGATTATAAATGATATATATCCCTAATATATATCGAGTAATTTTTCGTTGAAAAAAAAAAGTAATGTTTTATTAGTTATGGTTGCATCTGGGAGTGGACACGAATATTAAAAATCAAGCATGGAAAATAAAGTCAAAGTCAAGGATGAACGCGATTCGAGTGAAAGTCGAACGTTGAAAGTCAAAGTCAAGCATGGACACGAATATTGAGGTCGAATACATGCTTAATACATTGAAGTCTTGAGGACTCGAGGAATTTCGAATAACATATTGGTTTTCATAATAAGTGCCGAAGTTCTTTGTTTTATATTCTATGTGGTGCATATTTATAAAAGTGGGGAATTATTAGTTAATCGGAGAGAGAAAAGCTATATCATTTGAAGTAAATAAAAAGATCTCAAAACAATTGAATTCATTTTATTGGGTTCATCTCAAAAGTTGGTGTACAAGTGGGGGCATAGTCAATATGAGAGAAAAAGGCTATATCACGTGACATTTGTTTTGAATTCATTTTATTGGGTTCATCTCAAAAGTTGATGTAAGGCATAGGCAATAAGAGAGAAAAAGGCTATATCACGTGATCTTAAAACAAAGTAACTAGCATACCCAACTAGCATACCCTCGAAGTGGGGAAAGAGAACGTTAATTTTTTTTTTATAATACTCTTTTATAACAAAAGTTAACATACATTTTAAATAGAGAATGAAGAATATTGAAGGTAAGAAGACATACAATGAAAATGTGATTGTGTAGCTTAGCGGAGGCCATAGCAACCAACAAGGTTAGCCATATGACTATCCAAACCAACCTAGTTGTAAATGGGTATGCATATGCATGTTGATTAAATGCTTCCATTAAATATAGATTCACTAGAACACCTAGCAAGTTGCACTGTTTCAATTTCAACTTAAAAATCTACAAAAGATAAAAAAAATCATGTATGCGTAAAGATGTAAGGGGAAGTGACAAGATAAGTATGGATCATAAAAGTACCGAGATAAGTATTTATATATGTAAATTACCAATTGAACTCAATTAAGGTTTGTGATTGGTCTATGTTGAAGTTGTTAAAGTAGTTAGAGATGGTGAAGTTGAAGTTGTTTAGAAAAGGTTAAAGTTGGTGAATTTAGGCGTTGAGCTCCAGAAATATGAAGACACATGCTTAGTCAACGTGTACCGCACTCAAGAAGCCCTTAAACAACATCCAAGTCACATATTTGAAAGGTCTCTTTCCTCGATTACACTCTGACAACGCCCCTGGAAAGCAATTACCTAGAAAGCAATTACCCGAGGATTCAATCCATATCTTTGGTTGAGTGAACACTATTTTCTGCTAATCATGTGTCCTCATTATTTCTTATGCACAAGATATGTAAAACAACCAACAATAAAAGTTCTTAATGAAGGTTGGGTGTTGAATTGATGTTAAATTTTTTACAAATAATCCATAATCCATTGGATTCTTACCAAACATTTTAGAGTTTAGATTGTTGTTCTTCAACATAACATTTGATCATGGGATCATATTAATTTCTACTATGTTTCATGTATTTTGACTTTGGTTAATGGTATGGAACATGAAATCTCTCGCGAATGAGCTAAAAAAACAACAACAAATTTTCAAATCAATGCGTTCTTGTCTAAGAAAATATAATTTTAGCTTCTTTATCCTTTTAGTTGTCATTGTGTAATCAATTATCACAAATGTTTATTCAATTTGGTGTTTGTATTAAATACTAAACATAAAATATTTGAAAATACCAACAAGGAGTTGCTACAACTCCTTATGTCTAAGTTCATTTAAAAATATGTATCTTAAAAATCACTCATTATTACAAATGTTGCCTCTCTTATAAGATTTTTATATGAAATATTAGAACACATTTTTATACAAATTAATATAATATTTGAAACTCATTATTATCAGAGCTGATGGAAATCTTTATTCCTAAAATACCTATCCTAAAATATTTCAAAACATCAAATCTCAAGCTTAAAGCTTGACATATCAACTCACAACATGGTCGCTTATCCTCTGTTTATGATTCATGATCATCCCACGTCGTCTATCCCCTCTACCTCCAACCTGAGCACATCTTACAAATGAAATATTTTGGGGAGGTAAAGGCAGAGATCACAAATCTAATCTACGATAATGAAATAGACCTCAAGAGAATGTAGTTGAGTAGGATAGAAACTATACTCGAGGACTTCAAACTATGGAAAATCTTCAGGGACCAAATGCAAATTCCAAGAACCACTTGATTGTTGTAGCCAATCTTTGTATTTTAACTATTTTTGTAATTATTGTAAAATCCCAATCGAGAAGGTGAAATAAAGTGTTGTAACTGTCACCTAATACATAGATAGTTACAAGATATGAAAATCCTCCCTTCATGTTCCATAAAAGGGATGACTATAACAATGTAAGGGACTTTTGCACTTTGTATAGGACAGATGGTACTATTACTTCAGAGTTAATAAAGATCAATATGCATTCTAGAAATGTGTGGTTATGGTGAATGCAGTTGGGACTTTTCTTAATGCATTTGTTGTTAACTTGAGTATTGTAAGTCTTACTATATGGATTATTTCTACATTTTTATTATATGCTCAGATTGTCACATGTTTCTTTATTAAATACAATTATGATGTTGTCAAACCAGGATGCAACTATTTGTGAATGTATTTAATGACAATATTGCTATCATTTATCATCTGAATGTATGGACTCTTTCTTATTCAGAAGATGGTATCTTTAATTGTGTTTAATTTTCCTTATTCTTCTCCTGATTAGGATAGGTTCATTTTAGTTTAAGATTGCATCTTAGAATAACAGTAGTGAGCATCATTTTAGTTTAGCTTCAAATTTTAATTCATATGAGAACCTTCGGTGCTTAGATTCATATTTAGATAACATTATTGATGTTTTGGTAGTTGCGAGAGGTATTAACCTCCACATGTAACCTATTACTTAGAATATAATATTCCAGAAGGAAGTGAACCATTAAACAGATGTGTGGAAACCCTAGAAGACAAGTCGACCTAACAGAATAAATAATATTAGAATCTTATTTCCAGAAATACAAGTCGACTCCACAGGAAAAAGATAAACAAAAAATATAATTACCAGAAAGTAAGGTCGGCCCAGCCAGAAAAGTCATTGGACAGATTAATATAAATAGGGGACGTTTTATCTCATTTGTACATCTAGTTAGTGCACAAGTCTTGTGGAGAGTTGCAGTTCTAGTTCCAACTGTAATTGTAAGGAAGAATAAGGGCGCATGGTCATCTCTTGGTCTTGGTGATATTCTTGGTGATATTCTTGCTAAGTATGGAACAAGTTTGAGAGAGAGTGTAGTGCAGCTACAATTGTGTATGGTACTTGTTTTTTGAATACAGAGACTCTCTCTCTCGTGTGCTACCCTTGGAGAAGGAACATTCTACTTGCCTTCAGTTGTTGTTGTAGTTAGCAACTAGGGTTTATCTGTTGGTTCTGGAGTAGGCTTGCCAGAATTATTCTAAGTAAAGGTTAGTGTGCTCGGGGGTGGCATATGTGAATTCTTATGGTTGGGTGGCAATTATGTGACATTGTCTATGGTTAAACGAGCATACCAAAATTTCAACATGGTATCAGAGCTAGTTTCCTTCATAACAATCAAACCGCTGGAAGGAAGATCCTCAGTTTCTCCTATTTCCAAGCTCATTGAGCACTTATTAAAATCACTAAGAAGGTTTCCTAAGTAAGGCACATCTCTTCCTGGGATCAGATATGCAAATTTCTGATCCCAGATATGCACATCTCTTCCTCAAAAAAACCCTAGGTTTACAGTGAAAGTTGCAGTGCCAGTTGCAACACTAGTTGCAGTACTAGTTGCAACACTAGTTGCAGTGCCAGTTGCAACACCAATTGAAGTACCATTTGCTACACCAATTGCAGTGCCAGTTGCAACACCAATTGCAATGCTAGTTGTAGCACTAGTTTTAGTTCCAGTTATAACACCAATTGTAGTTCCAATTGCAGCACCTATTGTAGTACCAATTGCAACACCAGTTGCAGTACTAGTTGCAGTAAATTTTTTGTGAACCGTTGGGCCTAAATTTGGTTGTTCTAGTGCACCTTACCCTAGTTGATCCAGGTGGATATCGGTAGCCACCCACCTTTTCCAAATGGCTCAAAACAATTTTCTGGCAATTTTGACAATTTACTATTTTTAGCAGGTTTTAACTTCCGGGGCCATTTTGAGGGCCCAAATGAAGGGTTTTTTAGATCGAGGTTCTTAATGAAAGATAAAGGCATCATTGAGCCCCCAAAATGAATCTCCTCAACGATACCTTTCCAACGATCTATCACACGCCTAAAACAAAGATCGTATGCAAAAGTTACAACCTTGTGAAGTTGATGTACTCACTTACCCAAACAGGGCCCACATGACTTTTGGCGCTTCATCTCCTAGGGTTGGGTTTTTGGATGTCTAGGGTTTTTGGCATTCCTGCTTATTGTAAAAATTCCTTTGGAGCCTCATTGTAATCATCTTCTTGCAAATGCGAGTAGCCGTCACATCTCTTCTCAAAGATAAGCTGCCACCATTCTAGCGAGTCTTTCACTCTGTATTTTTACAGTCTCTGTACATTTCTTTGATTAATAGAAATCGTGTATTATTGTATATCTGTGTTTATGGTTGCATCTCTGATACATTTATGTTATATTATTGAATATCTGCAATATCTCTGTGCATTTCTTTATTATATCTCTGCTCTCATTTCATGCCGAAAATAATTCGGATTAGTGGTATCAGAGCAGGCTGCTCTTGATCGTTTTTTCAGTGCATGTCCTCAACGAGGTCCGAGTATAGCAAGTTGGGTCTCAAGCTTGTCTCTCTTGAAGACAATCACTCTTTCACACCCAATAAATCCTGAATGGCAGAAGAAAAGAAAAATGACGGAGCATACGATCCTATCAATCTGTTGCTTGAGCAAGCTCTCACGCGACAGAGGGACAAAATGATGGAGAATTTTGCCCACATCCTTCAACGCCTGTCGATAGCATCAAGCACATCTTCATCAAGCGACCACTTTGGAGGCACCTCGCCTTTCAAGGTACAAGTTAACTTTGATATTCCTATATTTGAAGGACAAATAGATGTAGAAGCCCTAGAAAAATGGTTAACTCTGCTAGAAGGTTATTTCTCTGTTCACAATTTCTTCGACAAAGAAAATATCACCTTCGCACTCCTTAAAGCTCTCCCTCATGTCAAACATTGGTGGGAAACTCACTGGGAGCAAATTTCCACATAGGAGTCTACAATATATGGGGCAAATCCCACTTGGGATTTTTTTGTGGATGCGATAAAGGAACAGTATTACCCTGTTGGAAACTATGAGGACCAGTACATGAGATGGACCACACTATGGAAAGAGAGGGGCCAATTAGTTCCAGAGTTCACCAATACCTTCCATACCTTGCGCACCAAGATGGGTATCAAAGACTCTGAGTGACATTTAGTTCTAAAATACCGTGGGGCTCTACATAGATACATCCAGTCTGAAATGGATTTTCTGGACATCTCATCAATTGGTGCTGCTTATCGATATGCTATTAAAATTGAGTAGAAATTTAAGCACCAGAACAAATGGTAGTTCAGGTCTGCAAATCCGCAACAACCAAAGTATGACAAAGATGACCCTAACAAATAGTTTCCCGAAAACCAGTCCAAGACACAGGAAAATAAGGGTCACGGGAAGACAAAGAAGGACACCGAAAAATGGTGCGAGTTCCACAAAAGCCCCTGGCACAACACCAATGAATGTCGCTCAAAATAGTCATTAGTGGCCGAGATCAAAGACAAAGAACCAAACCCTGATTCAGAATCTGATTCTAAAAATAATGGTAAAGGACAGATCATTGATGCGGACTCCACTGCTATTGTCGCTACCGCAACAATTCAACTAGAAGAACCAACAGATCCTGAAGAGGGGGAGCACCTTTTTCATTCATAGATGTGGGTGAAGGGGACCCCGCTGCATTTTATTGTTGATAGCGGAAGCCAGAAGAACTTCATCTCAGCAGAGGTCGTCAAACAGTTGGGATTGTCGACAACACCACACCCGCAACCATACAACATTCGGTGGCTTCGCCAAGGACGAGATCTCCGTGTCAGCCAACATCGTCGATTATCATATGGCATCCAACCCTTCAAGGATGAGGTATTATGTGATGTTGCCCCACTGGATGTCTGTGATGTGCTCTTGGGCCAACCATATATGTGGAGACACCATGATGTTTATGAGTCTCGGCCTCGTAGTGTCATTGTTACTTTGAGGGGTCATCTCTATAGAATACCAAAGGTAGTTCTGACTACTGTTCCACCTAAAAAGTGTAGCAAGGTAGTATCTCATACTGCAAAATTCAACTTCTTCACAATCTGTTCAAAAGGAGAACAAAAGGACACTGCAACCACTACAGCCCTGCCCCAAGCACCTTCTATTCAACAGAAGCAGGTCGACAAGGCTGCAGCAAAGTGAAAAGATTCCTTATGCACATCGTCCTCTCATGTATCTCGACTTGTTGAACAGCCTCAACCTCAACAGGTTCATGACAAATTTCCACAAACTGAGCAGCGCGACATCTCTAGCAAGACAAGAGACTCACCAAGATGCAGATTCAACAAACGCTTTTCCCTCTCCCCAGGGAACTCAACGCAATGGAGACCATTGCTTCCTAAGGAGGGAGGATTGATCCAGGTGGATATCGGTGGCCACCCACCTTTTCCAAATGGCTCAAAATAGTTTTCTGACAATTTTGACAATTTACTATTTTTAGCAGGTTTTAACTTCTGGGGCCATTTTGAGAGCCCAAATGAAGTTTTTTCGAGATAGAGGTTCTCAATGAAAGCATAAGCCATAATTGAGCCCCCAAAATGAATATTCTCGACAATATCTTTCCAACGAGCTATCACACGCCTAAAACAGAGATCGTATGCAAAAGTTACGACCCCGGGAAGTTGATGTACTCACTTACCCAAATGGGGCCCACATGACTTTTGGCGCTTCATCTCCTAGGGTTGGGTTTTTGGATGTATAGGGTTTTTGGAATTCTTGGTTATTGTAAAAAGGCCTTCAGAGCCTCATTGTAATCATCTTCTTGCGAATGCGAGTAGCCATCACATCTCTTCTCAGAGATAAGCTGCCACCATTCTAGCGAGTCTTTCACTCTGTATTTTTATAGTCTCTGTACATTTATTTCATTAATAGAAATCGTGTATTACTGTATATCTGTGTTTATGGTTGCATCTCTGATACATTTCTGTTATATTATTGAATATCTGCGATATCTCTGTGCATTTCTTTATTATATCTCCGATCTCATTTCATGCCAAAAATAATCCGGATCACTAGTGCACCTTACCCTAGTGCATCTCTAGTTACCTTTAGATTGCAAGTTGCAACACTTTGAAGTTTTAGGGTTCGTTATTGCTTGCCACTGGTGCCAGATGGTTCCATTGTTTGTCGCTGCTGTTGAAGGTATGTACTTAGATATGTTTAAACTATATCACTATTTTGAGTGTGATTGTAGGAGAAGGGATCTCTAGTCCAAGAAACAATCATAGATCCAGAGGGATCTCAGATCCAACACATTCAGAGGAACAACAAACTCCACGTTTGATTGTTTTCATATGCCTCTAGCTGTTATGGAATTATTGTGACCTTATGAACATATAGTTGTATTTTGATCTATTGAATTTATGATTATCATACCAACCTCTATTCAAAGTTAAAGTTAGAAACCAACTTTAGTCAAAGTATTAGATTGGTTAAGGTTGACAATTTAAAGTTTATTTGCACTATATTCTCTAACTCATATTTCTTTCTAGAAAACATATTGTCTTAAGTATAGGGGACAAGTTGAAGAGAATACTTGTCATCTTGAGTGAATGCGACTTGAAAGAAAATCAACACAATCCATTCTTGAATATAAGACTCCAAGTTCCAGGTTTGACTAAATTAATAAGTTTCCAATTTGCACATATCAAGTTTGATAATTTCTACATTACTAGTTGTGACAACAATCCTTGAAAGGTTGTATTACTGGTAAATACAATGAATACTTGGGAGCATATGAGTACTATTGATATAAATTCTTGCAAGATGAACTAACATATCCTCTAGGAGATATTTATTATTATTGTATTTTTATTTTGGTTCTTGTTCTAGGAAGGTCGCAAGCAATAACTATGAGAAGGAGCTTGTAACACCCCAAGGTCGAGCCCCTGCTGAATTGTAATTATGTTATAGGCTGACGAGCCAAGTGTTTATAAACTGGAAGACTTATGTGTTTATTAGGCCGAAGAGCCCATATGCTAAGGCCAATGACCTGGTTTTGTATATGTAAATACTCACATCATTAATAAAATTACATCGCTGCGTGTAGACCGACCACGAAGAAAGAGTTACGGGGAACTAAGCTCCACTAGGTAGGGAAAGGGAAGGGGCTAAGTGTTTAGGAATAGGGGCTAAGCTAGGTGGCTTGCCTCTAAGGGAATAATATTATATTATTATTTCTTAGAGGCTAAGGTTTGACATAACCTATGTTGTCCTAAGTTCCCGGGGAAAGGGAATGAGTGTTAAGTGGAGCTCATGCAACTTCAAGAAGACATGTGTCAACCTGGGCGCATGCAGTTTTTAGGTGGGAAAGTCAGCTTGTTGGGGGCTCCCTCACCACTCTCGCGATGGTATCCACTCTGGAAGTCAGTCATACTCCCCATTGATGCATGCACCGAGACAAAAAAAGCCTTGACACAACCAACCATTTGCCTCCATCGTCGATCTTTGCAACTTCTGAAACCCGCACACCCGTGTTATGAAGCTAACTGTTTTTCCTATGAAGCACATCACGACTGCGTAGTGTCTGAGCCACATCGCGCCTTAGCCTTTGTTGCTGCTACCCAAGTTTTATATGGACTGGTGTGGCTTGTTGTCATTACCAGAGCCCATACCCAATTTTTACTACGGAGGTTACCCACTGGACATAGGAGCTGGATAGAAGAGGTAGGTTGTCATGCTTCTGAGAAACTCTCTCCAGGTGAGAGAGTGTGCTAAGGAAGTGATTTCTTCTGGAGGGAGTCCCATAGCAGCCACAATACTCTGAGACTTCTGATCCAGCCTGTTGTTGAAGCCCTGGAAGGGAGGTGGAAATTCGATGGACTTGTGATATTGAAGGTTTACACTCCTGGGGTGGGAGATGCGTGTGGGAAAGGAGGGTCTGTGGGTTGTGGGAGTAAGTGGATCCTGGGAGAAATTCCTTTCTGTTGATCTGTGCGACTTTCATGTTGTCCTTTCCAAGCCTAGGAATCCCTTTCCTGGTGGAGTTTAGTCCCAGCGCTAGGGTGACCCACTGGTGACTGTGATGAGTAGCGTGGTCTAAGGCTGGGAGGTTCTTGGAAGGTCTTCATGCAGTTGGTGGTCATCTATTAAAAGATAAGTACCAATCCTTTGTCCATTCACATGCTGTGTATTTGTATATGTTGTTATATTTATGGTTTTGTCTGTGATTACTACATGCATGCTTTTACTGTTATTTCTGCATTAAGTTGTGTGATAGTAGAACATAAATCATCTATTAAATATTGGTATGTATTATTGTTGTTTCCACATGAATAGGTGTATGAACATAATGCTATAACTGCTTAAATTGCATTATATATATATATATATATATATATATATATATATATATATATATATATATATATATATATATATNATTATATATATATATATATATATATATATATATATATATATATATATATATATTGGTATCAGCGCATGAAAAGATATTAATGAAATTTAAATTTAAGACTAGTTGTGAGGGATACCAACGAAATTTAAATATAAGACTAGCTGTCCAAAAGGAATAGATAAAAAAAATATGGTGTTCAATCTATCCATGTTGAATTAAAATAGATAGAGATAGGGATAGGCACAAGAAAGGAGCTTGTAAGTTTTGATTGTATTGAAATTGTAACTTTAAAAGTTAAATCAAAACCTTAACGATGATGTAGATAAGATAGAAGTGTGCAACACATCCACTAGAATATCTTAATAATTCTAGGCATTTCCTCGAATTTGTGTGGCTTGGTGTTCAGTATGTCCACATTGAATTAAAACACATATAGATAGACTCAGATAGGCACAAGAAAGGAGCCCATAAATTTTGGTTCTATTGAACTTGTGACTTTGAAAGTTAAAGCAAAACCTTAATGATGATGTAAATAAGATAGAAGTGTGCCACATATCCACTAAAATATCTTAATAATTTGAGGCATTTACTCAAATATTTGTAGCTTGGTGCTTAGTGTCTCCATATTGAATTAAAACATATATAGATTTTGGTTGTATTGAACTTGTGACTTTGCAAATTAAAGCAAAAGATGATGTAGATAAGGTAGACATTTCCTAGAATTTGTATGACTTAATGCTCACTTTGTCAACATTGAATTAAAACAGATACAGACATATAGATACACATGAGAAAGGAACCCATAAGTTTTGATTATATTGAACTTGTGACTTTGAAAAATAAAAAAACTTTAATGTTCAATGTATAAATGACACAGCAAGTGTAACGAGTGTTCCGAGAGAAAACAAACTTAGTCACAGACTCAGAAACCACAATGTTCAATGGACCAATGCGACAAGGCGTGTGGACTTTAATGAATCTTCCCAAATAAGCAAACTTGATCACAGACTCAGACACCGACAAGTCGTGTGGAATTTAATGAGTCTTCCCAAAGAAGCAAAGTTGATCACCAACTCAGAAAGTTCCGGCATAATCAGTGAAGGTGGAAAAGTCTAATTCACATGTTAGACTTTCCGCGCTGCAATTCCATATCGTTTCGCTCACGCCCTCCGTCTCCCATTCCATCTCCGTTCTTTAATCTAGTTGTTGAAGCGCTTGCGGCAGGGAGTCCAATTGGCTTGTGTAAAGGTATGTCCCATCGTGACATCATCACGACTATTTTCATAAGACCTTCAGTCTCTCCTCAGCCCAATTGGGTTGTTGGGATCATAGACACAATCTCTCTCGAGCAAGTCATGCTATATATGGCACCCATATTCTTCCTCGTCTTCCCACTCTACCATTCCATCTCCTCCTCCTTGATCTATTTTCCAAACCCTCCTCCTCAATCTATTTTCCAAACCCTTTTAAGTTTAAGTCGCCACTGATGAATTTCTATCTCCAACAGAAGAGCAGAGTAGAGCATTAGAATGACTGTACGTACTCTTCATCAACCAAATTCAATGACTCTGGTTGTTTATCTCTGGCTTCATGTTGCATCTGCTCTCCTCCTTCTCCTCCTCTGCTCAACATCGTGTCTCGGCGGTCAGTACGAGCGTTGTCTCTGGGATAATACATGTGGGGCTTTTCAATTCAGCTATCCTTTTGGTAAAAATAACAGCGGCTGCGGTGACCCTCAGTTCCAGCTTGAGTGTGTTCCAGGTGACCACGGCGGCAATCCTCTGATTAATATCAATGGAGACGAATATCGCATATTGGAACCGTATATGTTGGCCAATACTAGCAATAACATCATGACAATTGTCCACGCTAATTACTGGGGTGGTAAATGCAATCTTTCAGCTAACTATGACATCGTGTGGTCTGGTTCATATTTTCATATCCGCCCCAATACATCCGCCAATCTCTCGCTTTGGGGGTATTGCGATCAAAGTGTGGTGGACAATACTACATCACCATTGCCTCAGGGAAGATTCTGCGGCGATGTTTGGTATTACAGCTTGGTACCAGAGGCGATGGCGACACGCTTCTGTCAACAACATCTTCAAATACCAATTAGTCTGAACCTGCCCATTGATGGTGACTCTTTACCCTGGCAGGCACAGGCACAGTCCATTGATACGGGTTTTGAGATAACATGGGATGTCAACCGGAACAGAGATCAAAGGTGTGGCGCTTGTTTGAAGAGTAAGGGGAATTGTGGTTATGACATTTCGGAACCGACTACGTTTTTTTGCTATTGTCCCGATGGCTCCTCGCAGCTCGACAAATGCCTCGGAAATGGTAGGTTTCCCAATCGCCGTCTATGATTACAAATCTCAGTGCGTGAATTCTCTCAATCTATTAAGATTATGATCCATTCTACCATTAAGCTTGAATCTGGATATGTGTGTGCTGTCAGCTATGCATTCTCTAAGCAAAATCTAAGGATCTTTGCCATTACTAATAATACTTATTATGGTGGCGTTACAGGTCGTGAAAAGAACACCGCCATTGTAATTGGTAATATGATTTCTTCATATTCCAACATCACTGTGAATTTGTATCTGGTTACTATTAATATTCTCATTGGAGTTGGACAAAGATCACATTGATATTAATCTCTTCATTCGACTGCAGGTTGCTCCTTTGGAGGAGTTGCGCTAGCAGCAATGGCTGTACTGTTCTTAACGTGTTATGCAAAGAGGAAAAGGCGTTCTGGTAGTTCTAATTCAATGGTGGAGAAATTCCTAAAGGAATATGCTCATGAAATGCCAATACGATATCCACCGTCTCACCTCAAGAAGATCACAAACAACTTTGCAGAAAAGTTGGGAGCAGGAGGTTATGGTGTTGTGTATAAAGGAAAGCTTCGGAACGGCGCTCTAGTGGCTGTTAAGCTTCTCGATAGGCATAGGCACAGCGAGATCCAATTCATGAACGAAGTGGCTACCATTGGACGGGTCCATCACTTCAATTTGGTTCGTCTGGTGGGGTATTGTTTCGAAAGCTCTACAAGCGCACTGGTATATGAATACATGCTTAATGGATCTCTGGAGAAGTTTATATTTGCCAGAAAAGAGCAGGCACAAGTCTTAAGGTGGGAGCAGTTGTATTCAATCGCTTTGGGTGCGGCTCGTGGAATTGCATATTTACACCAAGATTGTGACAGGCGCATCATACACTTCGACATCAAACCTCACAATATATTGCTGGACGCAGACTTCACACCAAAAGTTGCAGATTTTGGTCTTGCAAAACTTTGTGGAAAGGGAGACGACCATA
>JASDQU010948191.1:36511-49023 GCA_032191745.1 Picea mariana
GTTTCCAGACACTTGTTGATCACTTTTATATAACCATTTTTTTAGGGATGATAGGATATGTTGATGTACAATTGGGTACTTTGAAGTTGAAACAACTCCTACTAGAAATTTCTAGTGAATCATGTAGGATTATGGTTGATCACAATTGAATCATGCATGATATGGAGTTAAAAAAAATGACCATAAAGACGTGTGCATGGTGGATGATTTGAAAGGGTGTTGTAAGGCACAAATGTGATCATATTTAGAAATATTATCAACAACTACCATGATGACTAATTTGTTTCCTACCTGAGGTAACCAAACAATGAAATCCATGGACATGTTAGTACAAATTGTGGTAGGAATTGGTAAAGGTTGTAATGATCCTCTAGACACTTCACTATCTCCTCCTTGTACCTTTGGCATGTGTCACATTCAACAAAAAATATGAAAATATATTTCTTCGTTCCTTCCCAAAAGAGTGAACGCTCAGTTTATTCATATGTTTTCTAAGACCTTGAGTGATTGGCCATGGGAGATAAATGTAATTCAATAACACTTTGAATTTAAATGTTGAATTCAAAACCAAAATGATACACCCTATATAACATAATGCATAATTTTTCCTACTATATCTTAGATGGGCATGGGGGTCATCTTGTAGATAATGGAGAATTTTCACTATCTTGGCATCCAATAATCAGTCTTTATTCTTTTTTTTTACCAGAACTGGGTAATTTTTATATTAATAAAAAATGTAGTGATGAATCACTACTGAGGTACAAGAAAGAGGCTTCTTGCCTTGATATGATAATAGATTTATAGTCAAGACATTGTCCTATTAGTTCTAAATATGAAAATTTTCGATTCATCATATTTCTAAAATACCTGAAAGTATAAATTCTACCAAAAAATCCTAATATAAAAAATAATTTGAAGAGAATAGTACTAGTTGGTCAGAGGGGAAGAGTCACTCATCATATTCCTGTTGAGATCAATTCCCTCTTCCAAAATTTCCCTCCCCTTTTCTATTTTCCCAAATTCTTTTTTCCCTTTCTATTCCCTCTTCTATACTTACCTGTTTTTTCCCTTTTTCATTTTTTCCCTTCTACTTTCCCTTTCTAGTTCTATACTTAGTCGTTTTTGTAGAACGATGAGTTCCCGAGTTGGTGGAATTGAATATCCTCATCCCCATCCATACCCTCACATCACGAGTCTAACCGTCCACCGTGCTATTCTATACTTAGACAATTTTACGATCGTGGGTTCCCGGGTTGGCGGGGTCAAACTCTCATACCCCATGTTCTGTGATATACATTTTGCATCCAAAAGTTTCGTGATCTACATTTTGACCCCCAGACTCCCCAAACTTCCAAGTCTCATTCCTCCTACGATGAGTCTTACTGACCACCTCACTATTCTATAATTAGTCAATTTTGAACCTTCTGCAATCATGGGTTCCCAGGTTCCCAAAAGCCTCAAATCCTATTTCGCTCTCATCCATCCCCACCACCCTCGCGCTCTTCCCAATGTGAATTTAGTATGCTTTGAACGATAACAACTCATCATACATGTTCGTAAATATTTTCATTAATAAGCGAAGGGCTCGAGGATATTTCCTATTAAAACACATTAAACCAAGATTTACAGAGGATTATATTATCCCTCTCAAGCGTTCATTTTAAACATTATCTGGAGAAAAGGAACATTTTCGTCAACTTATGGAAACAACTCAACAACAGTTATGTGGAGATACATTGAGCATTTTCGGTCGTGAGGACCAGATCTTTTAGTGGTCCATAGCATATTCTTACTACTCATCCCCTTTTTCCCAGAAGGAAGTAATTTGGACGTCTGGAATTGCGTGCATAGGTTGTGTCCTAGAAGTCTTTGAATGTAAGGAGTTGGTCGCCTGGTGCACTGAGATATATAGTCCAAGCCATCAAATAATTAAATTGCGGGATCATTCCCCTATCTCTCTGTCGCCTCAGGTATTTTGTAAGATTTTGAGACTTCTCGAGCCAACTCTTATCTTCAAGGGTGAAGATTGTAGAGAATTCTTAAAGAAGCATGACAATGGATTATACCTCTTACCCGAGTTCCTGGAGAACCCAACGACCGTCCCCAAGGACATCACAAGATTGCAAGTTAGCTCATTCAAAAATCCTTTCTGGGAAATTGCTTGGCTTTTCACGAGGATAACAAGAAAAGAAACTATATCCAACATTTCCCGCATGATTCTTTACATTTTATATTTTACGATCAAGGAACAGGCCATACTCGATTGGGGAAATTTTATTTCCATTGAAATATCTTCCCAATTGTCACAATACAAGAAGGAGAAGAAATTCTTCATGTCATCTTATTTGGTTTTAGTGATAGCACATTGCTCTCAGTTTTCGAGATTATCTGTGTGTAAGAAGATAAACTGTGAATTCAACCCAGTAACCTTCTAGTATCAAACATTATAGAGGCACAAAACCTCCCAACATTTTTATGAAGTTTTTAATGATTTTGTCTCAATTTTTAAAGGCTTGTTGTTTGGAAAGGACACTCCCTAGATGTTTGACTAGGCAAGTAAGTTACTGGACAGGAAGGGGACACTAGAACAAATGGAGAATTACAATGTCATAAGGATTTTCATTACCAAGGAAAATCCTTCCTTCCTTCCATGCCACATATCTAACAAAATGTTTGTTACTGAAATAGCAAGGAAGTACAACTACTGGTTGCATTTTTTCCACGAAAAGAGAAAAAGGCAATTCATACCTCTGCCTCAAAAAGTTGGGGACTTCATTTTCGGAAATATGAACAATATTGATGATTTTGCGGGCCATTTCCACAACGTGAATCGAAGATAAGATGAAAAGGTAAAAGGGTTTGACCCTAGTGGAATTTTTGTAGAAAATCTACTGGCAATTGGCTTCAACAATTCTTTTATTAATGTTATTTTGAATGAAGAAAGACACAATGAATTAGGCACTCTTTCTCATGACACTGGTGACCTAGAAACAATACTCAACACCAATGAGTCGTACAAGTAGAAAGGAAAAGGTCCTGGCAAAAAGAGTTCCAAATCCCCAACTGTCACTCCAAAGAGTACAACATCTCATAGCAGTGCTCCAACGACCCACCAAGTTAAGAAAGTAACCCACAATTCTTCAGGCACAGGAGGAGATAAGGACCCTCCTTCGGGAAAAATTGAAAGCTACCATAATCTTCCCTTGAGGAAGAAAAGAAAAATAATTGTGCAAGAAGAGGAGGGACCTCGAGGAGAAAGCGACATCCACAACCTCTCCCTCGAGGATATGGAACTTGAGATTGACATCGAAAAGATGTTCCCCAATGTTGATTAGCCAGAGAACAAAACTCACCAGAATCCTATGATGGAAATAATTAAGAGCGAGACTTTCGATGAAGAAGAGTCTTTTGTATTTTAGAGCCTTGTTTTTGACAACGAGTCCAAAAATTTAATTATTGAGAAAATAGATGTAAAGAATAAAAAGGGGAAATCTCGTTCAGAAGTTAACCTACAGAACATGCAACCTTTCCAAATTTCCCAAATTCACCGAGCAACTAGAGATGCTCTAGATGATTCTATTGGAGGCCTTGAAGCAGAGAATGCCAAGTTAGAGGAAAGAATCAAAGAATTTGGATCAGTCCTCCCCCATTAGGAATAAATGGTCCCCGTTGTGTCAATTTTCCTCGGGAGATGGGGAAATTTTTTTTGAATTTGAACCTTGGTGAGCCTCTTTCCTTATTGAAGTAGTTTTCCTGCTAGTATTTGGCATTAGCATATTGAAGGATTTCATGAACCTGTTGTTGGAGGTGTTGGATCTATTTAATAAATCTTGTTACATGATCTGCCTTGGCCTGAGTGTGGGAGGACTCTATCAGTGAAGATGCAACAAGAAGAGTTATATCAATGGGGGATAATAGCTAGAACCCCAAGCAAACCTCAAAAGGGCCTTGGCCAATAGAGCTATGTTGAACATATGGAAGACACTCATTCTCTGGAAGGAAACGTATATAAATTTGACCAATGGGTAAGGGAGCACTAGGCATCAATTCAATGGAATTCTTGACTTGGCAGTGCAGAGGAACCCTTGTAGGTGAAAACATATCTTTGTGCTCCTCTACAGTCTTGTCAACCTGCTTTTGTTGTATAGAAAGGTCTTGGGTCGAGGTGGTGGTGGTCGTAGTGACATTTTGTTCACATTTTGACTGGATCATGATGAGGGAAAACTTTGTGGTCTGAGAGATTACTTTGCGGAACTGTTTTTCAAAGATCAATGAAATGGCAGTAGTCAGAACTACCTTTGGTATCTTGTAGAGCTGATCTCCTAGAGTAACAATGACACTATGGAGCCAAGACTCATAAACAGTGTGACGTTTCCACATATATGGTTGTCCTAAAAGAACATCACAAACTCTGAGTGGGGAAACATCACACAGTACCTCATCTTTGAAGGGCTTGATGTCATAGGAAAGACAACACTATTGGATGATGTGAAGGTCTTGTCCCCATTTAAATCAACTAATGATGTATGGTTGGGGGTGTGGCATCGTCAACAAGTTCAATCTCTTGATGACCTCAACAGATAACAGGTTCTTCTAACTCTCATTGTCAACAATGAAATGTAGTGGGGTCTTCTTTACCCACATATGTGAGTGGAAGAGGTGCTCCCCCTCCTCAAGATCCTCTGGTTATTCTAGTTGTATTATTATGGCTGCAATAGTGGGTTTTGCATCAATGATCTATTTCCATTTATTGTGCTCTAAATTAGAGTTCGAGCCAGGTTCTGATTCTTTTTCTTTGAGCTCAACCAATAATGATTTTTTCGAGCGACATTGATCCAGATTTAGGAGAGGAATGGACTGATTAGTAGATTGAATACAATAAACATAGAGATAGGCAGAATAACACAAACATCCAGTGAACAATATCTTCTATTAAATAGTGAAATAGGCTGAAACTGTAAAACTACAGAACTGAAACTTGTTCGAATGGTGGTAGCTATCTCTGAGAAGAGATGTGTCTGCTATGTGCATCTGTCTGAGAATAATGGATTACAATGAAGCTCCATAGGCCCTTTTCATATTACTCATGAATGCCAAANTAGAAGGTGAAACGCCAAAAGTCATGTGGGCCCTATGGGTAAGTTGGTGTAATTTGGTACCTCAACTTCCTAGGGTCATAACTTTTGCATACGACCTTTTTTTTAGGTGTGTGATAGCCCGTTGGAAAGGTCTTTCAGAGAACTACACATTTTGCAATCAAACTCTGACTTTGCCTACATTCTAACTATGGTGAGCCAAAAAAACAATGTTTAGGGCCGCAAAACAACCCTGAAAGTAAAACAAGATGTGCTGACATGAAAACATACAAAATAAGCCAGTTAGATTAGGAGAGAGGCCACCCGTATCCACCTGGAGAATGTGTGAAGCTTCAAATAGCCCCCGAAGTGTAGAACTCACAATAATAAAGTAGTACAGAAATATGTGATGAACAAAAACGGACATGAGGAGCCAGTTGGAATAGGTGGGTGGCCACCAATATCCACCTGGATCAATCCTCCGCCCTTAGGAAGCAATGGTCTCCATTGCGTTGATTTCCCCCATCAGGTGAGGAAATTTTTATTGGATTTTGCCCCGGGTGAGCCACTTTCCTTGGTGTAGAAGTTGCCCTGCCTTGAAAACTCGATAAAGTTGGATCCATTGCTGGCAAGTGCCCTTAACCTGTGTGTCCACGATCTGATCGGTGGATGCTTGCTCTAAGCAGTCAGGGTTGAGGTTTGTTGGTTTCAGTTGTTCGACGATCTTAGAGGTGTCCAATAATGGTGGAAAATATGGTCTAAGGAGGTCCACATTGAATATTGGATGCAGACCAAGGAAGGGTGGAGTCTTGAGCTCAAAATCATTGCTACCCACAGCCTTGGTGATAGTGTAAGGCCCATAACAGAGTAGACGAAGGTTTCGATGGGGCTCGGTGAGACGCTCCTTCTGCAAATGTAACCAGACTTTTTCGCCAACCTGAAACTGGTGTGGTACCATGTGTTGATCGTGGCGTTGCTTGTACTTCACATTGGATTTATGAAAAATCTCTTGGACCTGTTGGTGGATGTGCTAAATCCTCTCAATGAATATGGTGGATTTGTCGATCGCAGACTGATCAAGGGAAGAGTCTGTTTGTGTGGTGGCAAGAGGAAGTGCAACATCAATGGGTCCCAAGGGTTGGAATCCCAGGCCCACTTGAAATGGGATGTGGTCGGTGGAACTATGGAGAGCCATGATGTAGTTGTGTTGGACATATGGGAGACTCTCATCCCATGTACGGGGATGCTTAGAATTGTACATGCACAAGATGTGCACAATCATCTGATTGACGACCTCGGTTTGGCCATCGGTTTGGGGGTGGAAAGAGATGGATTTTGTGAGCTTGGTGTCCAACAGAGACCAAAGACTTGACCAAAAGGTGTTGAGGAACTTGTTGTCTTGGTCAGAGATGATGGTCTGCGGTATCCCAAAGTGGACCCAAACTCGTTTGAAGAAGAGCTTAGCAGTCTCGGCCATTGTGACATTCTTCTTACAGGATGTGAGGATGGCCATATTTGAAAATTGATCAACGACCACAAACACGTAGTCATTTTCGTGCTTGGTGGACAGAAAACCAGACATTTAATCCATTGATATGGATTCCCATGGCCTCTCGAGAACAGGAAGAGGGGTGTATAAGCCTTACTTCTTGATGGATGGCTTGGAAATGGCGCAGGCAGTGCAAGATCAGATATACTTGTTGACGTCCTATCGAATTTTTTCCCAATAAAAATGTTTCTGAAGAACGACCAAAGTTTTCTCTACGCCAAAATGCCCTGCCACCCAACTGCAGTGGGCTTCCCAAATCAAATTTTCACACTTGCTTGTAGGAACACATAGATGTCCCAGGTGGCATAAGAGTTCATCCTGAATGTGGAAATAAGTGACAATGGTGCTTGTACCCAAGAGTTGATATGTGGTGGCGAAGTCCAGATCTTGTTGATAAATTTGGGGCCACTCCGATGCTTCATGTCCATAGGACTGGAGCACAATGGTGAGTGCAGCCACAGGAGGCTGACCGAGACAGTCAGTGACACGATTGGAGATACCTATCCTATACTTGATGTTGAGATGGAACTGTTGCAGGTAGGTGGACCACTTATGATGGCGGTTGTTCTGCAATTTCCCCTATGTCCGTATGAACTACAAAGCCTTGTGATCAGTGTGGATGATTGTATCTTTCCCCATAATGTAATGTTTCCATTAACGATAGGCTTGTACAATGGAATACATTTCCTTGTCATAGGTGGGGTATTTTCGGACAACATCAGAGAGTTTCTCACTATGGTATGCCACAGGATGCCCGTGTTGAGTGAGAACTACACCCACAACATAGTCAGAGGCATCGGTCTCTATCTCAAATGGTTGTTGCAGATCAGGCAAGGAGAGTACGGGAGCTGAGCACAAGCGATGTTTTAGATCATTGAATGCCCTTTGTTTCTCCTTCCCCCACACGAACTTGGTTCTACCACCACCCTTTGTCACCTGGTTGAGGGCCCGTGCAATATGGGAGAATCCCAACATGAATTGTCGGTGCAAATTGGCTATCCCCAAGAAGCTCTAAATATCAGTCAGTGTGGTTGGGGTTGACCAATCAAGAATGACTTAGATCTTAGCTGGATCAACATGTACCCCATGCTCATCAACAATGTAGCCCAAGTATTGGACCTTGTTCATGCCAAAAGAGCATTTTTCCAAGTTGGCATAAAGCTTGTGTTGTCGCAGAGTGCTCAAAACTTGTTGAATATGTCGCATGTGCTCTTCCCACATTCTACTGAAGATGAGGATGTCATCCAAATATACTACCACAAAGGAGTTGGTAAAAGGTCTCAATACATCATCCATCAACCTCATGAAGGTGGTTGGTCCTTTTTTTAAGCCAAAGGGCATGACTAGCCATTCGTAGAGACCTTCTTTAGACTTGAAGGTTGTCTTCCAGACATCATTTGGTTTGATGGGAACCTAGTGGTAGCCAGACTTTAGGTCAATCTTGTTGAAGAACTTTTCCCCCTTGAGTTGGTCAAGAAGGTCATAAATCCTGGGAATGGGGTAGCGGTTCCTAACTGTGATTTTTTTTAAGGCTCTGTAATCAATGCAGAGTCGCCAAGTCTCATCCTTATTCTACAGTAGCACAATTGGGATTACGCAAGGGGGGGAGCTAGGTCTAATGTGCCCTTTCTGAAGAAGCTCTTGGATTTGATGCCTGATTTCATCATTCTCCATCAGTGAGTGCTGATAGACTGGCCCATTAGGTAGAGGTGCGTCAGTGGTCAAGTCAATTGGATGCTTGACTTGGTAGTGTGTCGCTACCTCTATAGGTGAGGCGAAGAATTCTTTATATTCTTCCACGATCCTGCCCACTTGTTGTTGCTTCAAAGAGAGGTGTTGTGTAGAGGCCACGGATGTGCTGACAACCTTCTGCTTACTGTGAGCACGGATCACAAAGAAGATGAACTTCCTGGTCTGTGAAATGACCTTAATGCATTGCTTAGCATAGATGAAAGAAATAGCAGTAGGCGGTGTCACCTCTGGGATCCTGTAAAATTGTCTACCCAAGGTAATAATAACATTGCGGGGTCTAGACTCATACACAACATGACACTTCCAAAAATATGGTTGTCCTAAAATAACATCACAAACTTCAAGGGGATACATATCACACAATACCTCATCTTTGAAAGGCTTGATGTTGTAGGGTAGATGACATTGTTGGATGACACAGAGATCTCTTCCTTGACGGAGCTAGCCGATGGTGTAGGGTTGTGGGTGCGGTGTCATTGGCAGGTCTAGCTGCTTGATGACCTATGCTAAAATCAGGTTCTTCTGACTACTGTTGTCAACAATGAAATGAATCAGAGCCCCCTTGACCCACATCTGTGAGTGAAAGAGGCATTCCCCTTCCTCTAGTTCTTCTGGTTCACTTGGACGAAATTTGGTGGTAGCGACCGTGGCACTGGGTTCAACATCTATAATCCACTTCCCTCCTTTAGGATTTGACTCGGAATCAGAATCGACCTTTGACGAGAAGCCTTCTGCTTGAACACAAGGGACTTCTTGGAGCAACATTCATTGGTGTTGTGCCAAGGAATTTTATGGTACTCACACCATTTTCCCATGTCCTTCTTTGTCTTCTCGTTGCCCTTCTTCTACTACAGCTTGGATGGATTGTCCTGAGGGTGGCCATCATGAATTGGTCCCTTGCTGTGTGGGTTGGGGTTGCCTTTTCCCTTCTTCGATTGTGAGGGGCTTGCAGATTCAAACTCTCACCATTTCTTCTTAAATTTCCGCTCGATCTTGATAGCGTATCTATAAGTTGTGCACAATGAGGCGATGTCCAAGAAATCCATTTCTGTTTGGATGTATCTATGCAAACAACCGCGGTATTTGAGCACCAGATGACGCTCAGAATATTTGATACCCAATTTGGTGAAGTTTGGTACTCTCTGGTCCTTTTCTTGACGTAGGGTGGTCCATCTGGTGTACTGGTCCTTGTAGCTTCCAACAGGGTAGTATTGTTCTTTAATGGCATCCCGGAAGGAATCCCATGTAGGGGCCACCACACAAATTATAGATTCATCCACGACCCTTTTCTCAGAGTAAGTATCCCACCAGTCTTTAACATGGGGAACGACCTTGAGGAGTGAAAAAGTGATATTTTCCCTATCGAAAAAATTGTGGTCCGAAAAATATCCCTCGAGCACATTTAACGATTTTTTTACAACATCTGCATCTATCATTCCTTCAAATAACGGAATATCAAAATTAACTTGTACCTTGAAGGGGGTTGCATGGCCGCTTGATGAAGATGTTTCTCTCGTGGAAAATCATCGAAGGATCTGTGTGAATTTTTCCATCATTTCGTTCCTTTGTCGTGCGAGGGATTCCTCGAGCAAAATTTTAATAGGATATCCTGCTCCATTATCTTTATTTTCGTCTTTCATGGGTTGTTTTTGGGCTTGGTGTGGCCGATATGGTAATGGATCGATTGGTTTGAGTCCCAACTTCTTATACCCAGACCTTGTCGGGGACATGCACGAAGAAAAATAAATGAAGAGTAGACCGCTCTAATACCACTGATCGGGATTTAGGAGCAGAACACACTGATTAGCAAACTGAATACAATAAACACAGAGATAGGAAAATTAACACAAATATCCAGTGAACATTATCTTCTATTAAATAATGAAATAGGATGAAACTGTAAAACTACATAACTAAAACTTAGTCGAATGGTGGTAACTATCTCTGAGAAGAGATGTGGCTGCTACGCGCATTCGTCTGAGCAGAATGGATTACAATGAGGCTCCATAGGACCTTTTCATATTACTCATGAATTCCAAAATCCTAGACATCCAAAAACCTAACCCTAGAAGGTGAAACGCCAAAAGTCATGTGAGCCCTATGGGTAAGTTGGTGTAATTTGGTACCTCAACTTCCTAGGGTCATAACTTTTGCATACAACCTCTGTTTTAGGCACGTGATAGCCTGTTGGAAAGTTCTTTCAGAAAGATGCACATTTTGTCGCCAGAATCTGATTCCGTCTACAATCTGACTGTGGCAAGCCAAAAAAAAAATGTTTAGGGCCCCAAAACAGCCCTGAAAGTACAACAAGATGTGTTGACATGAAAACATACAAAATAAGCCAGTTTGATTAAGCAAGAGACCACCCGTATCCACCTGGAGAATGTGTGAGGCTTCAGACAACCCTAGAAGTGTAGAACTCACAATTATAAAGCAGTACAAAAAGACGTGCTGAACAAAAACAGACATGAGGAGCTAGTTGGAATAGGTGGGTTACCACCAATATCCACCTGGATAAGACATTCATCGGTGTTGTGATAAGGGATTTTTTTGAACTCACACCACTTTCCAGTGTCCTTCTTCGACTTCCCATCACCCTTATTAGCCAATGGCTTGGAATGATTTTCTTGAGATTTTTTTTTCCTTGGTTTTGTGAGTTGGGATTTCCTTTTCCATTCTTATGTTGTGGTGTATTTTCAAACCCAAACTCTCGCTTACTCCATTCCTTGAATTTATGCTCGATTTTGACTGCATATTGATAAGCAGCACCCAATGAGGATATGTACATGAAATCCATCTTTGTTTGGATGTACCTATGTAGGCCACTACAATACTTCAGAACCAGGTGTCACTCAAAGTCTCTGATATCCAACTTTGAGTGTAAGGTATGGAAGATGTTAGTGTACTCCAACACCGGTTGGTCTCTTTCATGACACAAAGTTGTCCATCTCATATATTGGTCATCATAGCTTCCAATAGGTTAGAAATCCGCCTTGAGAGCATCCACAAAGGCTTCCCATACGGATTCTCTTCTGAATGACATAGATTCATCTCCAGTGTCCCTCTCCCAGTGACCTTCCCACCAAGATCTAACATGGGGAAGGGATTTAAGGAGTGTGAAGGTGATCATTTCGTCGTTGGAAATTTTTTGGATAGAGTAATAACCTTTTAGCAGATTCAACCATTTTTCTAGAGCATATGCATCTATCTTGCCTTCAAATAAGGGGATATCAAAATTGATTTGTACCTTGAAGGGTGTTGTACCTTTGAAATGGCTACTTGTTGAAGATGCATCCACCACCATCGATAGTCATTGCAGGATATGAGTGAAGGTGTCCATCACCTTGTTCCTCTGTCGCATGAGGGCTCCCTCGAGAAACATCTTGAAAGGATATCCTGCTCTGTCATCTCTCTTTTCTTCCACCATGGGAGGTCACCTAGGTTGGTGAGAGTGGTTGTCCCTAAGAAAAACTAGCTCAATACCCAACTCTCTATACCCTGACCTCGTCAGGGACATGCTTTGAGAAGATTGATTTGATACCACTTATTTAGATTATATTGAGAACGAAATGAGATATGAATGAAAATATAGAAAAGAACACAAAAACTTAGTGAAACCCAACTTCTATTTAAAAATAGTAGAATGCTATCTCTTAAGAAAAAGAGATGTTGACTACACTCATTCACAATAAGCATTGCATCACACTCCATTGCATGCTCAAAGGACCTCCTTCACCTTGATTATATATGAGAGAGTGAGAGGAGAATAATTTACATGATGCATGTGGGATAAATTGGTCTAAGTTTACAAAATGCCACAAGCATGTGTAAAACACTATGACTTCCTGAGAGCTCACCCATCCCAGTACTAGTCTAGCTCGAGCATGATTAACTGTGGAGTTCTAATGGGATACGATGCATTAACGTTGTAGGAATGTACATATGATGGTTGTAATTAAAAAATGGAGATGGCATTACATTACATTCCCCATCAAAAGGGTGAATGTCATGGTTTATCAAAACTATAGACTCGAAATGTTGATTCAGTGGAAAAGGTGGATGGCCTCCAAGATCCACCTGGATCAATCTCTGCAGTTTCGTGTTGGACATTCTTTGAGGATTCTCCTACCTAT
>JASDQU010948192.1:4850-18940 GCA_032191745.1 Picea mariana
TGGTATGGTCTTCTCCATCTAGATCAAGAACGTTGGCAATGGTGGCAATGGAGAAAACATGCTCGCCATGGGTATGTTTCTTGGACACACTTTGTGGCAGAGCTTTATGAACGCTTTGACACTGACACCAACCATTTAGGCCATTTGACAAAGTTGAAACAATCTGGCACAGTGGAAGACTTTATAGTTGCTTTTGAGCGACTGGCTTTTCGTACAGAGGGCATGTCTAATGCTTTTTTCTGAGAATATTTTATCAGTGGCCTCAAGGATGAGATTCGTGACCATGTCCTCATGGCTCGGCCTCAAAGTTGGGTGGAGGCTACTAAAAGAGCTAAGGAAGCACAACAGGTTGCCTCTTCTCAAAACCGAAAAACCCTCCTTTATTCCTCACACTAAACCAGTAAATCCCACTCCTCCTTCTACTCCACTAAAGATCAAAAAATTGACCAGGGCTGAAACGGTTGAATGCCAACTCGAAGGCCTTTGTTATAATCGTGATGACAAATATTTTCCAAGACACAAGTGTAAGGAACAAAATCTTTTTATGGCCATCTCAGAGGATTCTTTAGAAGAGGATGTTGAGGCTCCCCTTGTGTCTGTGTCAGCTGAACCCACTGGCATAACCCCTCCCTCAGACCCTCCCATAGTAGAACCGGTCATTTCCCTAAATGCTCTCACTAGCTTCTCTGCTCCTCAAACCCTCAAGATAATTGGTTACATCAAGCATAGGAAGGTCATCATTATTGTTGATAGTGGAAGCACCCATAATTTTATTCATCGCTGCATTGCCCAAGAAACTAATTGCTATATCCGTGCAGTCAATAATTTCCAAATCATGATTGCCAATGGCGGGCCCATGAAATGTGGAGGGCGTTGTGAAAATGTGCGTCTCCAAATTGGTGAATACCACCTGAAATCTCATATGGTTGCTATCGACATGGGCGGTTGTGACATTGTTTTGGGTGCAGAATGGCTAAGGACTTTGGGTCCCATTCTCATGGATTTTAAGGAATTAACCATGCAATTCGACCACGAGGGCCAACAATATAAGTTCCAATGCATCATCGTCGGTTCCCCAGAGATCATTAGTTCCCATTGCATGGAAAAGCTACTAAACAAAGGTCATTCTAGAATTATTGCCCAACTCCATGCCATACAAGCAACTAAGACACCCTCTGTGTCGCATGACCTCCAATCCATCCTCTCTAAACATCAAGTGGTTTTTTCCACTCCCTAGGGACTCCCTCCTTTCCGTAGTGTTCATGATCATTCCATTCCCCTTGTCCCAAGAAGCCTTCCACCCAATATTTGTCTGTATCGTAACCCCTTTTCCCAAAAAAATGAAATTGAGAAAATAGTTCAAGAACTACTCAACGCAAGTGTTATCTGCCCGAGTATGAGCCCCTACTCTTCTCCTATGGTCATGGTCCTTAAGAAAGAGGTTCTTGATGCATGTGTCCTGACTTCCGCGCCCTCAACAAACTCACCATTAAAGACAAATTTCCCATTCTTGTCATTGATGACCTCTTGGATGAATTGAGTGGTGCCCAATTCTTTACTAAACTTGATCTTCGTTCTAGCTACCACTAGATTCATATGAAAGAGGAAGACATTCCTAAGACTGCCTTTAGAACTCATGAGGGCCACTATGAGTTTTTGGTCATGCCCTTTGGCTTGTGTAATGCTCCCTCCACTTTCCAAAGCCTCATGAAGCATGTCTTTCTTCCTTTTCTCTGTCATTTTGTCTTAGTTTTCTTTGATGATATCCTCATCTATAGCAAAACATGGATAGACCATCTTGCTCATGTGGATCGAGTTCTCCATCTACTCTCTCAACACTAAATTTTCCTAAAATAATCTAAATGTGTTTTTGGTGCCTCGGAAGTCGAGTACTTGGGTCATCTTATTGGCAAGGCTGACATCATGGTGGATCCTAAAAAGATTGAAGGTATGCAAGATTGGCCTCACCCAAAGACTCTCAAAATCTTGTGTGGATTTCTGGGCTTAACAGGTTATTATTGCAAGTTTGTTAAGAATTATGGAAAGATTGCAGCACCTCTCACTGCACTCCTTAAAAATAATTCTTTCACTTGGACTCCAGCAGTTGCTCAGGCTTTCCAAACCTTGAAGATGGCCATGTGCACCACTCCAGTCCTGGCGCTTCCTGATTTCACAAAGACCTTTGTCCTGGAATGTGATGCTTTAGGAAAACGAATTGGCATTGTCCTTATGCAAGAGGGTAGGCCTTCAGCCTTTACCAGCAAACAACTGTCTGAGCGAAATTTGGTCAAATCAATCTATGAAAAGGAAATGTTGGCTATTCTGCATGTCGTTGATCTTTGGTTCCCTGATCTATTGGGGAAACGCTTCCAAATTAAGACAGATCATCAAAGCCTCAAGTATTTTCTGGAATAAAGCATTTCCTCCCCAGAGAAACAAAAATGGGTGACTAAGCTCTTTGGATATGATTATGAGATCATTTACAAGAAAGACAAAGACAATGTGGTTGTTGATGCACTTTCCAAAAAATATGAAGATGAAGGGTCCCTTTTTTCTCTCTCCTTCATTATACCAGATTGGCTCCAAGCTGTTCGCCAAGAATGGTTACACGATCCCAAAAGTTTGCATCTGATACAAAAATTGCAGTCCAATTCTCCAGTTTCCCTAGGGTACTCTTGGCTCCATTATGAGCTTCTATACAAACGTTGTTTGTATTTAAGTAAACAATCAAAACTTAAATCCACGGTACTTTCTGAGCTTCATGCTACACCCACAAATGGGCACTCCGGGTTTACCAAAATCTATGACAGGGTCAAACATTCTTTTTTCTGGGATGGTATGAAACAAGACGTTCATAATTTTGTGGTTGAATGTGATGTGTGTCAATGCAACAAGGGCGAAACATTCAAATCTCCTGGCACACTACAACCGCTTCCGATTCCACCTGTTATTTGGTGGGATATCTCTATGGATTTTATTGTAGGGTTACCTAAATCGGGCAATAAATTAGTCATCATGGTGGTAGTTCATCATCTTTCCAAGTATGCTCATTTCTATGCTCTTCAACACCCATTTACAACATCCATTGTGGCTCAACGTTTCATGGATCAGGTCTTCAAGCTTCATGGCATGTTGCATTCTATTGTTTTTTATCGCGACCCAACTTTCACCAGCAATTTTTGGCAATAAATGTTCAAGCTACAAGGCACCCAATTGCATCTCAGCACAGCTTAGCATCCCCAGACTGATGGTCAATCTGAATTTGTCAACAAGTGTTTGGAAACATATTTGAGGTGTTTTTCATCAGAAAGGAAAAATCAGTGGGCTCAATGGTTACCACTAGTTGAATGGTGGTACAACACTTCGTACCATTCAACTACCCGCATGACTCCTTTTGAAGTGGTATATGGACAAAAGCCACCTTCAGTTCTCTCATATTTTCCAGGTGTCTTGAAGGTCCAGGTGGTTGACCAAACACTTACAGTTTGAGAGGATATTCTCCGTACCCTCAAAGAGAATTTGGTCATGGCCCAGAATCGCATGAAGCAACAAGAAGATCAAGGTCACTCTGAATGTCAATTTGTAGAAGGGGATCAAGTGTTTCTTCGACTGCAACCTTACAAGCAAAATCCCCTCAAGGTTGACCATTGTCAGAAACCGGCGCCCAAATTTTATGGTCCTTATACCATTCTCAAGCATGTGGGATAGGTGGCTTATCAGTTAGCCTTGCCCAGACATTCTAAGCTCCATCATGTTTTTCATGTTTCCTACTTAAAGAAGGTGATTGGAACTAAGTGCCAAACTCAAACCAACCTTCCTGAGTTGGATGAAGAAGGCTCCATTTGGCTACAACCACAAGAATTTTTGGACCAGTGTGAGCGTCGTCTGTGTCAGGGAACCATCAAGGAAGTGTTAGTTCAGTGGAAAAATACAACTCCAACAGATGCCACTTGGGAACCAACTACCATTATGCAGCAATTTCCACATCTCAAGCCTTGAGGACAAGGTTGTTTTTAAGGGGGAGGACATGTTAGGGACCTAACCCCTCACGTAGGTAGAATAATATATTTCGATGTAATAAAGGTCAATATTAATAATGCCTAGCAATAAGGAAGAATAAGTCCAATGTAAGAAGACCTAATAGAAGCTTCCACTTCTAGAAGGATCTTCCTCTAGATGGTTCTTTTTATAGACATATTTAGTATAAACAGGAGTCGAGGGTATGAAAAAATTTGTCTTGGATATTATTGTAATAGAGCTATGCTCTGGTGGAGGTTTCCCCCTCGAAGAGGCAAGTGAACATTTCTCTCAGTAATCAAAGTGCTCTTTCTAGTGTTATTCCGGTATCATTTTGGTATTATTGTGGTGTTGTTCTGGTTACATTATTGTTCATCTGCCATTTCTAGCTATTTATTTTTGTTCTACATACTTTTTTATATCTGGAATATTACATCAATGCTTGGCATGGCCTACAATTTGCGAGTTGCTATGGCAGTTCAAGCAACTAGCGAGGGTTGTCTTGGCATTTCGGGAGCAATGACAACTTCTCCCTTTATGATGGTTGCATCGTCTTTCCTTGGAAGCTCTGTTTCCCCTTTGAATGTTGACCATGTGCTTTCTTGGGGTAGCTTCTCCCCTCCTCCCTCCTTCGGAAATCTGGGCAAGTCCTCTTTCAGAGATGTTGTACAGTCCTCTTCCAATTTTTTGATGGTTCAGGAAGCTCCGACTATCTCTATTCTGGTGGTGAAAGATGTCATTTATAAGGAAAAGATATATATTTCTACTGCATTGATATGTTGATTCATTGGTTTGTGGCCGCATCTTGTTGACCTACACAAATGGATTTATGCCTTATGGCAACCTAAGATTAAAGGAGAAGCTTTTATTTTCCCTTGTGTAAAATAATTTTTCATTGTGATGTTTGATAATACTAAAGATTGGGATTTGATTTTGAAGTTAGGTACATGGTTCTGGGATAAATCTGGATTATGCATGAAACCTTGGACTCCTTCCTTTGATCAAATGACAAATACTTTGTCCTCGGCTTCGGTTTGGGTAAGACTTCCAAATTTTCCTCTACACTTTTGGGGTTTACCCTCTCTTCGAGCCATCATAAATTCTCTTGGGAAATTCTAGTGCAGAAGTGAAGAAACATAAAATTATAGTATTACCACATATGCTCGAATGTGTGTGGAAATGGACTTTAGCAAAGGGTTTCCAAGTGAAATAATCCTAGCAGTTGAAAAGTCCTCATGGTCTCAAAAGTTAAATTATGAAAATGTATCTTTTCGATGCAGAGTTTGTTTTGAAACGGGACATAAGGCAACTCATTGTCCGAAAATACCAAGGCAAGTCGAGAAAAGATAACGTAAGTCAACCTGGTGGGTTGGTGCCAAGGAAGAACATCAATGATTAGAAAGGTTGAGCCATATTTACTAGATCTACCCATGGATGAGCCCCAATCAAAACTAGAGGAAATCAAGGCCATCCCTTCCAAGCAAGATGGGGATCTACCTGATTCTATGAAAGAGGAAGCTATTATTCATCTAGATTTGGACCAAGATGAATCCAAAGTGCATGATGTGGCATCACAAGATTCGCTGGAAAAGAATTCTATGACTCCCCCAAATCTAGCTAAATGGAGAGCTAGGCGGATCAGGGGAAAGAAGTGGAGACTCTTGAACATCTAAAACCTCCAGATCAAGACATGTTGGGGTTGGAGGGAGAGGAACAAAATTCATCAAAAATAAAAGAATCTTGGAATACAATAATAAAGAAGAAAAAACTTTCTTCAGGAGCACAACCTGTGGTGACAAGAAGCCGAACTCGAACTCGTAATCCAATCTAAAGATGTATGGTTTTTGTATCTTTTTATGTAATCAGTTTGTCAAAATTTTCTCATGTAAGAAATTTTGGAATGCAGTTAGCTCTACTACAACCTCCATCAATATTTTGATGTGCTATACAATTCCTCTTGTATTCTTAGACAAATGCTCAAGCTTGCTGAAATCAACACTTTGTAATAAGTTGTTTGCTTTGGCACAACCCCCCTTCTATAAACACAAATTTAGTTTCAGTTGAAAAATTTGTAAAAGTTGTAAACTTTGATGTGGAAATCATTGTTTCAGAGTCTATAGACACCCAAGATGCTTCTGTTGTCAGCGTTGACCAAGCTTTGACTTCGATGGACACACCATCCAATCCCATCAGGTTAGATGAGGATGCTTAAGACCTACTGGAAACTCAAAATGGGTAGTGCCTTCCAATGTATCCATAAAGCCAACTTTCTAATCTTTTTAAGTGTATTCTAAACATTCTACTTTTTGAACTTTTTATGGACATATTTTTCCAATTAGTTTTAGCTAAAATCTAGAACAATCTTTCCAAAATTCTTTATAATATCTTATGTATTGTTACATTGTAAGTCAAATCACTATAAATAGACAATATTGTGAACAACTATCAATATTTTTTTTCTAAACTCAATATTTTTTGGATTGTTTCAACCACCTAATTTCCTATGTGGTTGGTCTCAAGACAACTTCGCTGACAATTTACTATGATATATTAATATAAAGTTAATTAGATTAATTTTTTATTTTTTTAAGTTGTAAAAGTATAGGAAGTGATTAAGAAAATTTAAAATTATATTAGTAAAGTAACATTTTTTATCCTTTTGCAACGCATTAAGGTGATTTGAGAGTTTAGTTTGTCGGTCACAAGTCAACTTTGCTGGCACTTTACTATAATATAATAATATAAAGTTAATTTGATTATTTTTTTATTTTTTGAAGTTGTAAAAATATTTTTTTGAAATTGTAGAAATATAAAAAGTGAATAAATAAATTTAAAATTATATTATTAATGTGCAATTTTTTTATCCTTTTAAGGTGTTTTGAGAGTTTAATTGTAGGGATGCTTAGTCATGATACTTATGACAAAATAAGTATCATTTATGATTATGATTTAACCTTATATACAATTATATTAATAAAATAAAAATTGATTAAATTTAAAAATATTTTTTCTTAAAATAAGTTTTATTTTTTTATTAAAATAAACATAAATGTATTTTAATAAAATGAGATTTTAATATATTTTACCAAATGTAACGAAGGGTTGGGTTACTTTTCATATTCAAATGTAAAGTGGGGCATGACCCTTGATGAGATGCGACTAAGAGGGTATTTAACACTTTTTTTAATGTAGATTGTATCTCTTTTATAAAGGACGAAGCCTTTTTCCACGAGAAAAAAGTGCTCTTTATATTCATAAGGATATAAAATTTTACAAATCCGTCTTCTCTAACAACTGCCAACATGGAGGAACAGCACAAGACATAAATCAATCCATTAATCCTTACAATCAATTCGATAACCATCAAAGCACAACAAACAGAAGATGCACCAAATCAAATCCTAATCTTGTAGGCTAGTCCTTCGATGCCATCCTCCCAAATTGTAAAACAAATTTGGCTCGATGGTTGGAGCAAAGATTTTTTAGAGAGGGAGTCCGCTTCGCTGTTTTCCTCTCTATAAAGATGCTGGAAGGTGATGTTTCTAAAAAGATGTGTAGCATCTTTTGTCCTTTCTTTCCAGCAATCAAGTGCTGCCACCTGGAAGTCAGCGCGACCGCTCATCCAGTCAATAGTATTCTTAGAGTCTCCAAGAAGTAACAAAATGTCGGTGTGACGTCTAGCCAGAACTAGAGAAGCCCAAGCCCCTAAAAGTTTAGCCTTCGCGTTTGAACCCTGACCGCAATTCAAAGTCCAGCGGATACATGTGTGGGGATTTAGAGCAATTTTCCCCCCAACTCCACAAAGAGTACCTCCTTGTTGCGATGCCCCGTCGAACTATGCCACCGCCCTATCAAAAGAAATGGCCAATGATTGCCGGAGAGATGGATTTGCCTTCAGGTTGCCAGATTTGTCCGCTTCAGCCAGCAAGAGGGTTGACACGGAATGGAAAGATGGCCTCTTCTCATCAAAAATAGTTGCATTTCTAGTCTTGCAGACATGCCAGCACAGGTGGATCGGTAGCATAGGGAGCGTGTTGTTGTTTGTGCACCAGTTTTGGAAACATGCTAGAACATTGATACCTGTCCAATGCAAAGAGAAATTTAGAACCGATGCAAGATGCGACTAGATCTCCCTGGTGAATGGGCAGTGGATAAAAACATGCTGTGATGATTCGTTGTTACACTTGCAGAGAGGACAGCGATTTGGGCCCACCCAGCCGCAGGCTTGTAAAATATCCCAAAACAATAATTTGTTCTCCAGAAGTAGCCAAGCGAACAATTTAAGTTTTATGGGGCACTCATCTCTCCAGATCCTCTGTCTACAGATGGATTTTATAGGTTTCCAGATACGAGCAGCTAATGCAAGGTAAACATTCTTTGCACTGATCTGTCCAGAACCATTACCCCCCGTCCAGATGAGAGCATCTGGTTTTGGGCGTAATATCACGCCAAATTCAATGAGAAGTTGAGTGTAGCTATTCCATTCAATCGAGAAGTCCAAATCCAGTTGGAGATCCGTTCCTTTCAGCCATGAGTCACCTAGGGGGCCTCCTTTGGACGGGCAGTAGAATTGATGAAGATAGAATAAGTTCTTTTCATGTAGTTGTGAACGGAGAGATGGTGAAAGCATAGCTTTCCAGCCCAAATCCAGAATGCGGTCGCTGCCCACCTCAATCAGTCTACCATCTCCAGGGGTCCATGAAAGCCAATTTAAAATTATCGGAAGAGTGGAAGAGAGGTTTTTCCATGTTTGAGAGCCTTTTGACTGACGCACCTCAGCGAATCTAATCCAAATATGGAGTGGAAGTTGGTGGAGATATTTTGCATTGATCACATTGCTCCAAAGTCCCGGTTTCGTCAATAATCTCCAAAAGGTGTTTGCTGATAGAGCCTTGTGAAAAAGTGGCAGGTTTTTGAGTCCCCAGCCTCCCATCACCTTGGGTTTTGCTAAGTCCTCCCATTTGCAGAGATGATAGCCTTTCTTCTTCTTATTGCCAGTCCAAAGGAATGAAAAGATAAGCTGTTGGAGATTCTTCAAAATGGAGGCAGGGAAGTGGGCTAAAGCCATCCAATAAACTGGAAGGCTTTCCAGAACCGCTTTAATCAGAGTATACCTGCCTCCCATGGAGAGAAATCTATGCTGCCAGTTGTAGATTCTGCCCTCAAATTTGTCAATAAGCCACGTCCAATCTTTTTTAGAGTACCTGGAAGACTTTAAGAAAAATCCTAAATAGGAAAAACCCTCCGCTAAATCTTGGATGCCAATTCCATATAGCTCTTTTAACTCCAGATTCAATGTGTCCTGTGCGTCCGATACCAAGAAGACTGATTTAGAGGTATTGATCTCAAGTCCTGAAACATCACAAAATGAAGCAAGGATAGAATGGATGATAGACCATTCTGCAAAGTTAGCATTAGTCAAAATCAGTACGTCATCAGCAAATAGAATGTGGAGGATATGAGATAGTCCGGCAACTTTAATTCCTTTCAAGTGTCCATCTTTTTGTTTGGATTTGAGCTGAATGCTGAGTCCTTCCAGAATCAAGATGAAGAGGAGAGGGGAGAGTGAACAGCCCTGTCTGAGGCCTCTCTCACAATGAAAGGTCTTAGTAGGTTCACCATTTATTAGAATTGCAAGAGATGTCGAAGAGATACAGCCCATTATCCAATTTGTTGTAGTAGAACCGAAACCGCATTGTATAAGAATGAGGTGCAGAAAGTTCCAATTTATGCAATCAAAAGCCTTTTTTAGGTCCAGCTTTAGAAGGATGGCTTTCAGCTTCTTTGTCTTAATGCTGTGAATGCATTCTTGAGCAATGCCAACAGCATCGAGAATTTCTCTTCCTTTTAGGAAGCCGAGTTGTTCTTCAGATAGAGCCCGAGAGAGATAGGGCCGAATTCTTCTGGCAATGATTTTTGATATAATTTTGTAACAGAGGTTGCAGAGAGATATAGGGCGGAAATATTTGAAATGCCTGGGAAAATTAGATTTTGGAATCAATACAACAAAAGTTTTATTTAGTTGAGAACTTACTTTCCCTCTTCTTCTCGAGTCTTCGACAACATCTAGAATGTCCTAGCCCATAAGGTCAAAAAAATGAAGGAAAAGCTCGACCGACCAGCCATCGGGTCCAGGGCTTTTTTCCTTCTTAAAACTTTTGATTACATCAAATAGTTCTTCCTTTGTGCAGGGGGCTTCTAACAGATGAGCCTCTTCGGGAGATATAATCCTTGAAAAGAGGCTGGCGGATGTTGACTGCGATGCTAAAGAAGGGGCTGGAGATGCTTGATAAAAAGTTTTGAAATGCGTGTAAGGCACCGATTTTATGTCTGCCTGAGTGTGATGAAGATTTCCGGAATCATCTTTGATCTCCTAGAGATGCTTTTTGGAATGGCGATAGCAGGCAATATGATGGAAGAAACGAGTATTTTTATCTCCTCCCACCAACCAAAGCATTATGCTTTTGAGTCGCCATCTTTCCTCTTCGTCTCTAAGGTGTTTGTTTCTAATTTCCTCTAGATAGCGAATCTTGTAATCTATATCTCCGCTGCTAGAACTTTGTAGCTTTAGCCTTTGAAGGATCTCCAGCTCATGTTCAGTGTTGTTGAGTTCGACTTGTTCTCGGACCTTTTTTTCTTTTAGCCAAAGAATAGAGCGATTTTTTAAGGTGGTAAGCTTTCTGTATAAATTACCTTGGGGATCTCCAGGCAGAATGAGAGAATTGTCCTGCCAAACCGATGAAACCAGGTTAGCAAACGAAGCTTCCTTCAGCCAAAGTGAATTGAACTTGAATGGATGACCCACTCCAACATGGCTTTCCCCAATTTGTAAACAGATCGGTGAATGATTAGACAGGTAAGGTAGATTCACCCAAGATCTTCTTCTGATGGAAGGTAAAAGAAGATTCTCCACGACCAGGAAACGGTCAAGTCTTTTTTATATACTAGCAATCCCATGTCTATCGTTTCTCCAAGTCGGCAGGAGTTCCGGCGGTTTCAAATCAACCAAGGCATTTTTGAAGAATAGCTGATTGAAAAAGCTTGAGAGAGGATCGGGAAAAGCTTTGTCTCCCCACATCTCGGCTGGGCTAGTAATTAAATTTAGGTCACCAGCAAGAATGATATTTTCTGCAGCTAGTAAGCCCAATCCATCAAGACGCTGCCAGAAATATTTACGATCAGCGCAAGGGCCGTAAACATTAAGCAAATTTATAGGTCTGTTTAGATCGAGGCTAAAATCGGAAAGCAGGATTCCACCTGGGCTGAGCATCGGGGAAAGATTGAAGAAAGAAGGGTCCCAAGAGGCCAGCAGGCCTCCCGAAGTACCCACAGAGCTAGCCACGCAGGTCAACCAGCTCGGACGAAAATGATGCATGAAATCCCTGGCCACTGAAGCGGCCACCAAAGTTTCCTGAAGGAAGATGATTGTCAGATGTGTCTGATCCAGAAGTCTTCGGAAGGAGGCTTGTTTCAGGGGTCCTCCAACCCCTCTGATATTGCAAGATAAAAGTATCATGATTTCCCTCTAGCAAGGGCTTTTAATCCTCTAAGCGCCCCTTGTGATGGAACAGGTAAGGTAGGAACTGCTGACGACGAATCAGTCAATGTCTTCTTTCGAGCACTGTGCGTTTTTAATGGCGAGAGCTCCAATCCAATACCTCTTGACCAGGTAGGATATAGCACTGGAGAAGGATTAACTCCTGATGAAGAGGGTCGATTCGAGTGACCATCTGAAGAATGGATAAGATTTTTCCCAAGATATGTTTGAATAGGGACGGAGTCAAAAGGAAGAGAGGGAGCTGGGAAAGTGTCTTGAATCAGGTCATCAAGTTGGGTTTTAGACTGGGAAGGTTCAGTATGGCCAGCAAGAGAGATAGGATCTTGTGCAACTTCTGATGATGTGATGGATTCAGTCTCAGTGGCCCTTGCTAGAAAAATTATAGGGAGCGTAGTGATGGGTAAAGAAGTGGTTAACTCAAGAGATGTAGGTTGGATAGTAGAATGTAAAGGTGTTACAAGGTCTGGTAAAGAAGACGAGTGCTTTGGAGGCAAAATGATGTCGGACTGCTCAATAATGATGATTTTGTCAGAGGCCGAGAGGGTATTGTAGAGTGAAGGACAGTGAAGTTGTAGTTTGCTGAGAAGTGAGTCATCCAGAGAGGAATCGATTCTTTGTGAGAAGGTGGTCTCGCCAGGATGATTTGGAGATGATATGTAACCGTTAAAATCTGGCTCTTCAGCTGGATCCAGGATCACTTCAGAAGGGGGAAACCTTGAGCAATCTCTTCACAAATGTCCAGTTCTGCGGCAGATTGAGCAGCAGAACGGAATGCCAATATAGTCTAATCGTTGGGAAAGAAGCTGGTTGCGCCAGTCTATCTCCAGGATCTCTGAAAGTCCCGCCTGTACATCTATTTCGACGTATATCTTTGCTATTCTTCTGTCCACCACCTCTATCATGTTTGAATCCACTTTTAGGAAGCGTCCTAAAGATGCACCAATGCTTTCGAGGGCTTTCTGATTCCAAAATTGCAGTGGTAGTCCTGGAAGGAGCACCCAGAGATGCTGGAGGATAAAGAATTCAGATGAGGGGTTAAAACCAAGTCTCCAGTGTTTTAACATGAGGCTGCCTCCATCAATGGGCCAGAAACTTCCCAGGATCAGAGTAGCATCTTCTGGAGACTTAAATATAAAGCCAAGCCATCCATGTTGTAGTAGATGAAATTTAGGGAGGTAGCCAAGGATTGGATTCCAGGTGTTGTCCATCCAATCTTCAAGCTTCTGTTTGCAAAAATCTTTATAGGCTAGGCGACCTACTAAAGCACACAGTGCTATGTTACAGGCTTCAGGAAGCCCGATATCCATTCCAAGTATGAGCTTGGGATGTATTTTCTTAGGTTTCCAAATATTTTGTGTGCGTTTACGAAAGCCAGGTTTTTTGTGAGTGGGTGAATCCTCCAATAAAAAGCTCCCTGGTTGGAAAAAGATCCCTCGGAGTCTTGATCCAAACTGTGAAGTACCTTCCGGACCTTGCTTCGGGGGAGAAAGAAGGTTTGCAGAAGGATCTTTAGCAAGGGTTTGAGAAGATAAGTCTATCTGTGGAGCAAAAGATAGATGGTTCAATTTAGCAGAGTGTTGTGGGAGAATGGGACAGGAGGTCGACTGAGGGGGCGCGTCGTCACGCTTTTTTAAATGGAAATGAGAAGTGCAAAGTTCATCTATCAAAGCCAGCAAATTTGGGTGGTCCCAAGGGTCTCCCGGACTCTCAACAACTGGAGACGAAGTCATCTTTTCCAGAGCTACTGCAAAAGTAAACGGAAAAGGATGATCGTCGGGGAAGACAGGAGATCCGTCAGTAAGGGAGACCGGTCTTTACCGGAAAAGTCTAAAGGAAGTCTGAAAGTTTTGAGTATAGCTGTTAAAAGGGTCACACAGAGTAGTCAGGGAGACGGCAGAGGAGACAGGTAACATGGAAACAACAAGAAAGTTCTAATCCGTAGTCCAAGTCGGAAAGTCAGGTGGTCAGGAGAGTGAAGACAAAATCAATGAGCAAATGAAAAATGCATAGGAGAGCTGTAAAATACCAAACGAGAGGCACCCAAAGTGTATGAAGCGTGCCGACAGATCTGTAAAGAACAAATGATCACAGAAATCGATAGGAAGCCATCAGGCAAACTGTCGACAGATAGAGTCTATGCTGTTGGGCATCGGATCCTGGTTTTGTTTGTTGTGTGGGTGCCAATACCAGATCCAGGTTCAAAATCGCCATGCGCGCCAAAAATCGCCATGTTTCTCCAAAAATCTCCATCGATCCTATAAAGGACGAAGCTTACGCCTTTATATAAGGAATAAGAAGATAATTGCTTGGAGAATGGATGTTGACAAAAACGTAGATTTTTTTTTTTTTTTAAATTAATATAATTATGATAAGATTTATTTTTATTTTTATTTTTATATATGAATATAATATGAAGTAAAATAAAAATTAGTATTGTTATTTATAATTTGGGTTAAATTGTAATTAGAAATAGTATTTAGTTTTATGTATGGATTAAGGTTAAATATTATTAAAA
>JASDQU010948193.1:0-16401 GCA_032191745.1 Picea mariana
CTCAGCACGACCACCCCGTGGCCTATCATAGTGAGACACTATCAGATGTTGTCCGTAAGTACCCTAATTACGACAAAGAAATGTACTCCATTGTGCAAGCCTGCCGCTAGTGGAGACATTACATTCTTGGGAAGGAGATAATCATCCACAATGATCATAAGCCACTGCAATTCATGCAAACACAAGGAAAGTTGCAGAATGATCGCCATCAAAAGTGGTCCACATACTTGCAACAATTCCACCTCAACATCAAGTATAAAATAGGAAGCACCAATCGCATCACTGATTGACTCAGCAGACCGCCAGTCGCAACACTCACCATGATGCTAGACTCTTGCGGCCATGAGACCTCTGGATGGCCCCAACTCTATGAGACAGACCTGGACTTTGCCACCACCTACCAAATGTTGGGTGCAAACACAGTTGTCGATAATTTCCATCTTCAAGATAGGTTGTTGTGTCGTCTGGGCCATATATGTGTTCCATCAAGCGAGTGAGCGAAGCTGATCTGGGAAGCCCACTACAATCGGGTGGCAGAACACTTCAACGTTGAAAAGACAGTGGCGATGCTACATAAACATTTCTACTGGCCGAAACTTCGACAGGAGGTCAACAAGTATATCAGGTCCTGCACTTCCTGCGCTATTGCCAAACCGACCACTAAGAAACAGGGCCTGTACACCCCTCTTCCTACTCCTGTATCTCTGTTATTTTGTGTTAAGAACCTATTAATAACATGTAGTCATTTCGTTCTGCTCATAAAATCCAGATCAATTGGTCTCATCTATGGTTACCATGGAATGGATAATAAAATGAAATATGTGTTAATCAAGAGGCTCATATGAACCATATGGTTACATAATTGGAAGGATCCAATGAACCTATATGATTTAAGCATTCAATTTTGGGAAATTATTTTCTCGAAGTCGAAACTAGGAATTATATGACGAAAGAATCACCCTTGAAAGATGACAAACAGTTCAAATTCCTTCATTGCATCTAGATTGAAGAAGATGACAACTATACCATAGTAGATGTATAAATTAGTATTTAACTAACTTGAATGTAAATACTGTCATTTGGAATTTATTTTTTGGTGGACCTAAGTCACAAGAATGTGCAGTAGCTAGTTGTATTTTTATTAATTCGTACTGGAACAGTGCCACCTTATCTCTTCTAGAATTTAATTTGAATGAAATAATAACTCTACAAAGTATGAGGCTTTAATCCAAGGCCTAAGAAAAACAATTGATTTAAAGGTGAAATCCTTAAAACTTTTTGGTGATTCTGAGATAATCACGAGGCATGTAAAAAATTTCACTCACAGCTATCGCCTCATTTGAAAAGTTTTTAGCTTGAGGTATGGAAGTTAATTAATGAATTTGATGCTTTTAACATTACTTCTATTCATTTTGATGGATATATGGGTTGAATGTTCGTTATGGTGGAAATTATGTACATTTTGTTAATATTTAAAAGAAAATTTCTTACTTACAAAAAAAATCATTACTTCTATTCCTTGATCTAAAATGTAGTTGTTTCTATGTTGGTTAATGCTCCTTCTAAATTGACTCCAATAAATGATGCATTTTCTATTGAATTACTTTTTAGCCCATCAATTCTTGATAACATTACTAATTATAGGATGTGCAGTGATAATCAACATATTATTCATTTTTTTACCAACAAAGAGACTTTCAAAGATGATGACAAGGAACACTCAAAAACCTTGCAGAATTATCAAGATTGAATGAAAGATATTAAGTGTAATTCCATTCCAAATAAGGTTTTAACTTTGGAGAAGTTGTATGATCTACCCAGTAGATTTTGAGGATCTATAAATGTAAAGACCAATAGCTCTTCTATGGATTATTAATTGTTTAATTTGGGTACTATTGAAAACCCCAAAAATATTAATCTTGGAACTTGATATTCACCAAAAGAAAGACACTCTTATATTCGCTTATTCAGAGAAAATATAGATGTGTTATCATGGAATTATGATGATTTGAAGGCCTATGGAATGATAATTATACAACATATCATTCTCTTGAAGGAAGGTATCAAACCATTCTAGCAAAAGCTAAGGAAGGTGCATCAAACATTAGAACCACTAACCCAAAAGGAGTTGAAGAAATTGCTAGACACTAAGTTCATTTTCAAAGTTAGCAAATATGGTTTTAGAAAAAAAAAAAATAAGGATAAATAATATTATCAATATAGTTCCAAAATTTTAATAGATCATCAAACAAATATATTGTTCCTCCCATAGAACAAATCTTGCAACTACTATCATGACAAAAAATGTTTTCACTTTAGGATGGTTTCTCCAGTTATAATCAAGTATTGGTGGCATAAGAAGATACGCTTAAAAGAACATTTCGTACGAAAAAAGGGGGGACCATTTCCTATCATTGTATGCCTCTTGGATTGATCAACATTGGAGTTATTTTTCAATAAGACATGGACATATATTTTAGGGGAATAATGAACCAAAGTGTGGTGGTTTACCTTGATGATGCAACAATCTATTAAGAAAATAGAGGAGACCTCATACACCATTTGAAATAGGTCTCATAAAGATGTCGAAAGTGTGGCAATTATCACAATCCAATAAGAGAATCTTTGCAGTTATAAAATGTAAGATTTTTGGGAACATAATTTCAAAACATGGGACTTTGATTGATAAAAAAAAAGTAAAATCAATCACACAGAGTCCCATGCTCATTAAAAAGAAGGCAATGCAGTCTTTCTTTGGAAAAACAAACTTTGTTAGAAGATATATACCATTTTTTTTTAAACCATCAAGCCTTTACAAAAAATGATCAAGAAAGATCTTTTTAAATGGACCTTTGTTAAGAAAGAAACTTGCAGAAAAATCAAATGTACAATTATAACAACCCAAATTTCAATGAAAATATTTTGCTATATACATTTGCATTTGGTGATTCCCTTGCAACAATGCTAACACAAAAGAATAAGAAAAGGGATGAATTACCTAGCCATTGATAAACAAACCTTTTTAATTTTTAAGGCTATTAAACAATTTAGACCCTATATTTCAAAAAATCATACAGAAGTGATCATGCCTCACCTAGTTATTAGATCTTAATTTATTCAAATGAACTAGATGAGAGAAGAGGAAACCGGATGGTTACCATACATAAGTATGACTTGGAATTTAATCCTACAAAAATAGATAAAGGTCAAGGTATATGTAAACTGGTAGTGGAAGCACTAGACCCAACTGACTTGTCTAGTAAAGGTTGAGAAAATGAAATATCACTTTGTAATTAAGAGACCTTGTTCATCCCGACTACAATAGACTCTCAAAACACCAATTTGAAACATTTCTTACAAACTCGTGAGAGTCCAAGAAGTTTGAATAAGAAGCAAAAGAGAGCACCAAGGCTCAAATTTTCTCAATACCAACTTGTAAAAGGTGCATTGTTTTGGAAAAATTACAATGGGTTATTATTAAGGTACTTGAAAAAATATGATGTTGACCATGTCTTCAAGGAATCACATGATGAACCAATTGGAGGACATTTTGTTGGTGAAACAACAATGCATAAGACCTTGAGAGCTAACTACTACTGGTTGACATTGTTCAAAGATGCTCATTCATACACTCAAATGTGCAAAGTGTGCAATCCCATTGATCAAAGTAAATGAAGCAGTTGTCATTAGATTCTTTGAACAACAATTAATTACTAGGTTTGGGGTTCCTTCTATTCTTATTTTTAATAATGCTACATATTTCTCTTCTTTAAAATTGATTAAATTTGCTTAAAAAAAAATCATATTAATTTTAATAATTATTAAAAACCTAATCTAAATTCTAAATAAAACTATAGTCGATCATCAAAAGAATTGGCACAATGCACTACCAAATACTCTTTGACTAACAAAGTTAGCCTCAAAGATGCTCCACCAACCTCTCCCTACTTCTTGGTATACTTAAAGAAGCCATCTTGCATCCTAATATTTTGTTACCTTCCCTCCAACTTACCACACATAATCAGTGTGTGCGCACACACTTGAATATGGTTTTCTTAGAAAAATCACAATTTGAAATTTCTTACTTGTGAGAAATTGAATAACTAGAAAGGATACAATAGTTAAAATGACAAGTGTAAAAGGGTATGCTTGTGTTTTGGGATTGTGAAAGGAAATTGAATAACTAGAAAGGATACAATAGTTAAAATGACAAGTGTAAAAGGGCATGCTCGTGTTTTGGGATTATGAAAGTGGAGTATTCTTAATTTTAAAGAGTTGTTTTATGGAGTTTGATACTACGAGGATGATTATACACGATAGGGTTGTTTATAATGTCAATTACGATGTATATTTGTGAATTACCTAACTCTTATGAGCATGTAATATCTTTTGTTATTACTAACTTAGTTCTATCTTAATTATGTATTCATCACTTCAAGGTAAAAACCATTTTTAAGGTGTAAGTACGTAAGATTTACAAATCAAGGAATTTAATTTTCTATACTTAATAAAACTTTAAGATTAAAATAAATTAAAATAATTCTTTTAATATTTTTTAAACTTAAATTCAATTTATATTATTATTATCCACAACATATGTAATACATATGTTGTGTTGTAGATTGATTTTATAAAACATGTCCCTTAACACAATAAAAATGGCTAAATATTATTTTCTACAACTTGGTTTCGAAAAGTTGTGGTCCTTTGGCTTTGAACTCAACAGACCTATCAATCTGCTCAACGTATATGGCCCCTGTTCTGACCGAAAAGCTTTTTGGCAAAGACTTGATGACATTGGCTTATTGGCGGCCAAGAATCTAATACTTGCAGGAGATCTCAATTTAATCACCAGTCCAAAAGAATTGTGGGGAGCAAAGGCGTTGTCTGATCCGTTATCAAGCTTCTTTAACCATATTTTTTACAAAAATGCATTGATAGATATAAAGCCAGCTGAAATTTTGCCTACCTGGAGGAATGGACGTCAGGGATCTGCAAGTATTGCAAAAAGACTCGACCGAGTACTCATCGCCGAGGAACTTCTTCTGCCCTCCATTTGCAGTTGCGCTTGGGTAAAATTACCCTTCCTGTCAGACCACGTACCAATCTGTTTACAGATGGGTGAAGGACGTTTTGGTACCGGAAAGCCTTTCAAGTTTAATCATCATTGGTTGAGGGAGCCCTCTTTTAACACTATGGTAAAGGCGGTTTGGTCGGACCGTACCTAAAGATGCATAAGGTAACCTGATCAGAAAGCTATCAACACTAAAAAATCAGACGATACTTTGGTTAAGGAATAAAAAGAAAAGAGAACAGGCCGAGATAATTAGTATAGAACTGGAGCTAGAACTTTATTAAAAACAAAAGCTACAGGATACTAGTCGTATGGATCTGGATTATAGAATTTTCTTCCTGGAAGAAGCCCGAAAAAAACTCCTTAGAGATGACGAGGAAAGATGGCGATTGAAGAGCCGTCTTCTCTGGCTGGCTGGAGGTGACAAAAACACAAGTTTCTTTCATCGAACAGCTAGCACTCGGCGATCAAAGAAGTATCTCTGGGATATTGAGGATGAAAATGGCATTTTACACCACTCACAGGAAGAGCTCAAAACAACGGCCTACATCCATTATAAATATTTTTACAAGGCAGCACCAGATCCTTCTCTAGTTGCCCAGACAGATTTAGCAGGCCTGTTCCCAAAATTGGTCACTGCTGAGGAAGCCTTAATTTTAGAATCCCCCTGTACAAAGGAGGAACTGCTAGAAGTTTTAAAAGGTTTTAAGAAGGAGAAAAGCCCTGGTCCCGACAGCTGGTCGTCGAACTCTTCCTTCACTTCTTCGATCTTATGGGACAGGACCTTCTGGAAGTTGTCGAGGATGCGAGAAGCAGAGGGAAAGTAAATTCCCAGCTAAACAACACTTTCTTAGTACTGATTCCAAAATCAAATCTCACCAGACAGTTTATTGATTTCCGACCGATTTCTCTCTGTAATCTCTGTTACAAATTAATCACAAAACTCATTGCCAGAAGAATACGGCCCTTTATCTCAAGGACTCTTTCAGAAGAATAGCTTGGCTTCCTAAAAGGAAGACAGATTCTTGATGCCGTTGGAGTTGCTCAAGAATGCATTCACACCATAAAGACAAAGAAGCAAAAGGCCATTCTTCTTAAGCTGGACCTCAAAAAGGCTTTCGATTGCGTCAACTGGAACTTTCTGCACCTCATCCTCATACAGAACGGCTTAGGCATCATTACAACGAACTGGATTATGGGCTGTATCTCCTCGGCCACCATGGCTGTCCTGATCAATGGGGAAGCAACTAAGACTTTTCATTGTGGGAGAGGGCTCCGTCAGAGATGCCCACTCTCACCACTACTCTTCATTTTCATCTTGGAAGGACTAAGTATTCTTCTCAAGAACAAACAAGCAGAAGGGCATTTGAAAGGGATAAAAATCGCGGGTCTGACTTATATACTGCATATTCTTTTCGTTGACGATGTGCTGATCATGTCGAATGCAAATATGGCTGAATGGACCACCATTCATTCTTTACTAATTTCCTTTTGTGATGTTTCAGGTTTAGAAATCAATCTCCACAAATCGGTATTCCTCGTTTCAAATGTCCATGAACCTCTGCTTTCCGATTTAAAAGAGTAGTTTGGTATTTCATCCTTGGAGCTATCAAAAAGTTTTTCATATTTAGGCTACTTCTTAAAATCGGACTGCTACACAAAACATGACTGGAACTGGCTAATTAAAAAATTTGAAGGCAGAATTCTAAACTGGCATAACAGATTCCTCTCTATGGGAGGAAGATATGTACTGATAAAGGCTGTTCTGGAAAGCATCCCGGTCTTTTGGATGTCTTTAGCCCATATTCCAGCATCTATTTTGACCTCTCTTCGTCAACTCATCTTCTCCTTCCTTTGGACAGGCAGTAAAAAGAACAAGGGCTATCATCTCAGCAATTGGGAGGTTTTATCAAAACCCAAGATGATGGGAGGTTGGGGCCTCAAAAATCTGCCTCTTTTTTACAAAGTGCTCAGGGCAAACACTATGTGGAGAATATTAACGAAACCGGGCCTATGGAATAGAATTATCACTCCAAAATATCTCCGTCATATCCCGATTCACCTATGGATCAGATTCGCCTCTGACAGCCCTTCAAAAGGCTCTCGAACCTGGAAAAATCTCTTATCAACCATTCTGATTCTATTACAGTGGATATCGTGGAATCCGGGTAATGGTTGCTTAATAGAAGTGGGCAGAGACAGCTTCCTGGGCTTGGAGAGAAAAGTCCTACTCTCTCCTTCTCTCCTAGCGCACTTACAAGCCAAAGGTCTCATTTTCTTGAATCAATTCTGCCATCAGAACTCAGAGGGATCGTTGGGTAACTCTTGGCACAGTGGATCAGATCTTCTACTTATCCTGAGCATTTATCTGAATGGAATGACTAAATCAAGATTATAATAAAATCGGGCCTGAGACTACAAGAGAAATCGGATTCCATTATTTGGATAGGAGGAGATGGCTCGGGCCAGCTCAATGCAAAAAATGTCTATCTAGCATTGGCAACAAATCGCTGGAAACCACTAAAGGCCAGATGGAGACAGAGAATTTGGAGGGACGACTGCCCTATGAAACTCAAACTTTTTGTGTGGCTCCTGATCGAAAACAAATTATTAATGTGGGAAAAGTTGCAAGCTCGCGGCTGGGAGGGCCCGAACCATTGTATTCTTTGCAAATCTGCCAGTGAATCCGTGCTCCATGTCTTCCTTCACTGTTCCTTCATTCAAGCGATCTGGTCAAACCTAGCTTCTACGCTGAAGATCAACTCTCCTTGGACAAGTTCCAGCATTCAAGAATGTTTTCGTATCTGGTTTAAGGATAATAGCATACATAAATTGCTTCCCGTCCACCTCTGCTTGTAGGTTTGGAAGGCTAGGAACGAAGCAATTTTTCAAGACAGGTCTCTGTCTTTTATTAGAATATCAAACCACTTTCTTGCTGAAGCCTCTAGCACTAGTTTGATTGTAAAGGCTCCGCCCTCCATTCGATACTCTTTTGTTATTCCCACTGACAGGACAGTGGCCTGGTTCGATGGAGCCTCGCAACAAGGAGGGGATCTTTGTGGAGCTGGGGAGAAAATTGTTCTAAACCCTCACACCAGCATTCGATGGACCTTGAACTGCGGACAAGGAACAAACACGAAGGCTGAACTTTTAGGTGCTTGGGCATCTCTTGTCCTGGCAAGACGATACACCGAAGAGTTGTTACTGCTTGGAGACTCAAAACTTGCTATTGACTGGTTAAATGGCCTTGCTGATTTCCAGGTAGCAGTCCTTGGATGCTGGAAAGAGAGAACCAAGGAAGCAACCCTGCTGTTTAGAAAACTCTCTTTCCAACACATTTTCCGAGAAGAAAACAGCGAGGCGGATTCCCTCTCAAAAATTGCTTTGAATCTTCCATCGGGCCAAATCTGTTATACAATTTGGGAGAATGGCATTGAAGGACCAGCAAACAGAATTAAGCTTTGATTAGTCTTTTTCAGTCTGAATCCGAGAATCTTTGACCGGGAGTGGATCAGCATGGAGAATTTTGAGCTGAAAGTCTTGACAGTCCGAAAAGAACCAAGTTTTTCTGCATTCTGCCTGGGTTGAGATGCCTGTCGTGTGAACGATCTTTGTAAAATTTTTATATCCTTTTGAATATAAAAGAGTATTTTTCTCATGGAAAAAAAAATTTGTGGTCCTTTGGCACTTTGTTTGGGAGGTACCCATTGTGTGGTGAAAACAAATATTTCTTTGGGCCATTACCTAATTGCATCAGCTTGACCCATGAAATGCCCTTGTATAGAGGTGGTGCTATTGTTTTTTTTGGTGTGGTTCATATGGATTATAGGGAGGCACATGAATTTAGCAGGGTTTTATGAAGATGTTAGGATTCGATACATTGTAATAGATCCTCTCTTTTTTTCAGTGACCTCTAAGATGCATGGAAATGAGCATTAATGTGCAATGCAAAATGAGTACCATGATGCTAAAAGGAAAAAAGTTATTGTAGAAAGTAGAGTGTAATACGTTGAGGAACATGGTTATTAACCTAATAAAAGATTCATAGTCTATAGCTTCAAATCATAAAATGTAAAAAAAAAAAGCAAATTTAAAAGAAGAAGACACAATCCACAATATGATGGAGGACATGGAAATTGGGAACCAAAACTTTCTTCATACCAACCTTGGATAGGAAGAAGCCAATAGTCACCATATGTTTTGAAAATAACTTCTATGCTCACTAAAGTAATTAGAATTTTAGGAATCTTTTTAAAGTTGTATACTTTTAAGTTTGTCTACTGAACCATAAGATGTAATAATTGTGAACTTTTGTAGTGTAGTGGTATTTGAGGGGTGCCATCTATGCTTGAATGACAATTTTAGGAATCTTTTTAAAGTTGTATACTTTCAAGTTTGTCTACTTTCTTCGGGCATAAGGTTAACTGAGGACTTTCGATGGCCCCATGTATGTGCTCCTTCCGTCCAACCCCCTACTCCTGCATCTGTTGGTCGTAAATCCAGTCAAATCAATATAAATATAATTAGTTGTTGGTTGGGAAAGATCTCACCTGCTCTGACTCGCATCGTAATATAAGGAAGTAATAAGTAGGGTAGCAATATAAACCAAGCACTAACAAATTGATATGGACGACCCTTCCACCGGTTCTGCACCACTTCACATCCATCAAGATCAGAACCATAAGATGTAATAATTGTGAACTTTTGTAGTGTAGTGGTATTTGAGGGGTGCCATCTATGCTTGAATGAAAACTTAGGATGAGTGTTTTTGTACTCTATTGTTTAACTTCTTGCTATAGTGGGTTTTTCTTGTTTTGGTTTAAAATAACTTATCTGTTTTAAATATGGTTAAAAGTAGTAAGTGATAAATGGAGGAATTCTTTTTTTTTATAATTCTACTTTATTTTTGAAAATTTCAATAATAAAAGTTGGTTGCAAAATATTTGGCATATTTTAAAATCACCCACGGTAAGCTCAAAAACTAAATAATCACAATAAAACTTTATTTAACCAAAATAAATAAAATGGTTAGGAGCAATTGAATTTATCCACTTGTTAACTTACTTCATTTAAAATTTTGTTTGAATTTATCCACTAGATTAAATTTATCCATTTATTAACTTACTCCATTAAATTGATATGAAGTGATGGCTTAAACTCCCACATAACTTTTTTTTTCAAAGCAAGTAAAAATTTACAATACTCAATGCTAGAATAAGAACCCAACATGTATCAACATCATTGTGTACAAATAAAACTCTTACTTATGAGGAAAACAACACTTAACCAATGACTTCAATTGATTAAATATCCCGATACAACAACTCCGATCTTAATTCCAACAATTTCTGATTAAATTTTGGACAAAATTATGGAAAAAAATACACATAGAAAAATTACAAAACATAAAATATTTAAATTACATTTTTTTTATTATATTAACACAATATTCCTTTCCATCACTTTAATCCTCGACCTAAACTAAAAATTTAAATTTATCATATAACTTATGTATAATTAGTCTAAACATTCTATTTTAAATTTTTTTACCAAAGATATTGCACAGATATTTTCCAATCAGTTTTATCCCACATACCTAACACAGTGTTCCCGACTCTGACACTTGTCTGCCGTTTTAGCACTCTATAAAATTGCACTGACCGGCACTCAGTTGTTGACCCGGACACCAACCTTACATATGGGGATAATAATCGCTGAAAACTCCAACAAACTTCTTGGCGGAGAGAGAACTCTTTATTTGAAAATAGAATAGAAAGTGAGCGAGTCTGGTAGTTGTCAGACTCTACTTTATATCACTTAATAATGTGCAGCAGCCTTTGTTCACAGTTTCAGGATAGTTACGCATGCCATGACCAAGAGGCGCACTATCACGAGGAGAGCCTCCACCTCGAGCTACCCTTGAATGCCCTGCATCACAACCATGATTATTCCTAGCTAAGGAGGCAAAAAAAATCATAGAATTTTGGAGATGGACAATTTGGCTTAAGAGCTTGAGGCATAGCATTGTGGGAAATCGTGTGTACTTTTTGAAGCCAAGCCATTGATGGAAGCTACCAAGGCAAGGCCAACACCACGGTGTAGATTAGTTCTATTCATTTTCAAATGTGATTGTAATAATAATCCATGTGCTCATTAGTGATTATAGAAAAAAATGGAAGCTTCTATGTCATGTTTAGGGATTGACATAGGGGGATTGGTTAATAGAATTGTTTGGAAAGTCTAGTGTCGTCATCTTAATTTTTTCAAACACAAGGTCAACCACAAATACCCATGTTTGGTGTAGTTTTGTTTGATTTCCTCAATACGTTAGAGTCAGTGTACAAATCAAGCCATGGATGCAATGTACCGGCTAGATCACTAGCCACAAAAACCACAACAAAAGATTTAACTCTTATTTTTAAACTCAATTTGAAATTATGCTACATGGTAAAGATTAAAACAACGAACACCATAACAAAATCTTCATTTCTCACAACTAACCAACTTCTCTAGCTAGCACGTCTACTCACACATTCACTACTGTCAAACAACTCTTCTTCTCAACGCACTCTTACAATAATCCCATTTTTATTGAAATAACAATAGATCCCCACGCTCCAAGGCAAGTGAGGACATAGTGGTCGAAGCCACGAAACCCTCCTTGTAACTAAAATGGTATTGTTAATAGTCACATTTTGTTTACTACTCCTTCAGGCACAATTGACATGATCTAACCCATAGGTGGAGTTCTCACACCTCAATCCAGAATAATTTAATCTGAATGTTCACATTTGTAACTTCTTTCTACATTTGATCTAGACTCTCGTTGAAGCCTTTTTTATGCTTTTGTGGGATATAGATCTTGCTTTGAATCAAAGATGAAATGCATAGTGGTGTTTTTCTTGTGACATTCTTTTGGTTGATGTTGTCATTGTTGATTGCTCAAGAGAAGAGAATGTGTAGTATATAGACTTATAAAAATTTAGAATCCTATGAAGCCCTAATGATATCGTTGAGAAGAAAAGGCCATCTTAGTCTATGCAAACACTATGCAAACACCAAGCATATGCGATCAAAGACCAAAGGAAATCTTTTAACAATTTCTCTACTCACATAAAATGTGAAGGAAAAGGGAACCAAAAGAAAATATAAGGAAGATTTATATATCAACAATGATGGATTTTCTTTTAGAGTTTTAGGAAACACTAATCCCACATATATCATAGGAAAAGATTCACACCAAATAGAATGTCCAACTATTAAACAATGTCACCATTCCTTATACATTTCCAAGGATGAGTTAACTAAGGAGGTTCTCCTCAACACCCCATCAACAAAAAATCGATCTTCTCATTCTTTAATGATTGCCCTGGTAATTACAGAAAAAACCTTCGAACATCCCATTGTTTTTGGTTTTCTCAACAAGACCATAATAAAGATGAATGGAAAGCAAGAAAAAACCTTCAAACATCCCATGGTTTTCTCAACAAGACCATAAGAAAAATGGATGGAAAGCAAAGAATCATGTGTAAACTAGTTGTTAATCACCTCAGCCCACATAGCTAGAATCAAAATACCTATCTACCCCTAGATTTTTACCCTATACCTATCTACCCCTAGATTTTTACCCTAGATTTTATTAGCATCAAAACGGTCATGCAAGGCATGAATAAGAAGTACATATAGATATGAGCTAAAGAAGAAGTACATATAGATATGAGCTAAAGAGAAATTTCACTGAATCGATTTATACAACCCAATCTTATCTAATTGCCAAATCGGGTCCCTACTTTCTTGAGTAACTTGCATTTCCTCCTAATTTTTATATTGGGGCCAATAGAGGGTGTTTACTTTATCTCGTCCCCTTTTCACATTTCTCTTTCTTTTGGTTCGATTTTACTTTTGTTAGTTGTGAGTTTCTTTTAATCCGAGTTCTTTTCCTTTTTTTTGAAGTTTCTTTTTTTCTCCTTACAAATTCAAGGTTTTTTTTTCGAACTTTGCTTTTTATTTTTTAATTCATCTTTTGAGTTTCGCTTTACCTTCTCCAATTTTGAAATCGGGCCTGTTTCCCACATTAAGTGTTTTATTTATTTTTAGTTGTTGAGTTTTTCTTCGATTTCAAAATTTGTAATGTGAATATTTCATTCAAACAATCTTCACAATAGATTTGATAAATAAAATTAAAATCTATAATATGAAGGTTAAATTTCTTTAGATTCCATAATTTCTAGTTAATGATTTTCTACTTATGTATGAAATAGATAAAATGCGAAAAATAGAGAACAATAAAATACATTCACACAACATCCACAAAATAACACAAAGATTTGTTCTGGAAAACCCTTGTGGGAGAAAACCCAGCTAGAAGGTGAGGTTGTTCTGCTCTTTTTTTTTTGGTATGGAAATAATGCAAGTACAAAGAAAAAAACATTCTCTATAAAGTTACCTGAGACTCGTGGCATGTTAGGATGCTACAAAACATTAACCCCCTCTATTATGCTCTCTAATTTTCCCACTCCCAATTGTTTTGCTCTACTATGAAACAAAATACAATAACATATAATGGAACCCCTTCTCCTCCTAGTGGTCCGGTATTTAACATAGCCCGATAGCCATCTAGGGTTAGCGCATTGACTTCCTCAACCCTCAATTAGTGATCAGGTTTGGACCTTCTAGAATCTTCTTGAAATTACATATGTGACTAGCCTCACACGTTAAGAAATTGATGCTGACATGACATCCACTCGCACCATGGTGATCAATACAGTGAGTCAACTTGCGAGAGGCATAACTTTTTGCATACAAGCTACTAACACCTTTGAAAAGATCTCGATATATAGAATAATGTCATAGGATACAAATTATTGCTAGGAAAAGTTTTGACCCCAAAAAAATGCAATTCAATACCTCAAAATGGCTCCAAAAAATTTTAAACCAAAATTTTACAAATTAAAATAAAATAAAAAAATTCTTATATAATCAATAAAATACTCCAAAATAAAATAAAAAATGATTTCAACTTCTATCGATATCCCCAAAATACTTAATATTCTTAAGTAATCATTACTCAAATTAGCGGGAAAAAAATCATATAATATAAAAATTCACGTTACTTAACCCCTTACCTGAAGTTTTACCTCATACTCAATAGGGAAACCCACACAAGAAGCTTGTGGCGGAGCGTCTCCCAAAAACAACGTTATTTAAAATTAGAGAAAAAGTGAGCGACCTTGGAAGATGTCAGAGTCCAAACAGACTCGAGAGTATAGCACTCTTTGCTCATAGCTTCACCCACACTCCACCCCAGTGCTGTCAGTTAAACGGAAGATATTTTCTTTTTTACTGACAGTGTTGGTTTATTGCGGTTACAGATACTGTCAGAGTTAGAGCTATAATATGCAAACTAATTCTAGGTGCAACAACCACTCCACATAACATATTCATTAAAAAAAAATGTGGACTAAAGACTTCTAACACCATGGGCATTTTTTTTTGGGCAAACTGGAAATTAACAACTTACATTTTATAACGATTTCAAGTCAAGATGATAATATGAATTTTTTTAATTATAAGTTAGAACAATTAAACATAAAAATAATTATTATCTATATAGATAAATAATAATTATGTATAGATAATTTTTTATTATATAAACATAATAGTCTTTTCCATCACTTAAAACCTCTAACTAAACTAAGAACTTAAATTGAACATATATAACTTATACTTATATATATAGTATTATCGGTTGCGACACTCGCTTGCTGTTTTAGCACTATATTATATAACTAGCACTGCCACAAAGTGGCTGGTGAACATTGAAAGGCGATGCCAAAGTTTCCTCCCGGATAGCTGAAAGGCACTGAAACACATAGAGATGAGGAAATCTAAAAGTTAATTTCAAATGTGGTAATTCCAAAGGTTAATCAGTTAAACGTGGCAATCATATGGTGGTACAGTAATTTCTTAATATGATTAGGTAAATGTTAAAAAGTAAATAGGTTAACTGATGCATTAAAAAATACAAGGAAGTTATGAAGAGTAAGTCACATTCATTGATTTGGGAGGACGACTAAGAATATGCCAACATCTTCAATTGTTAGCCACCAGATTAGAATTTTAGATTAAAAGGTGATTAATTGTGCCCCTCTCCAATAGGTATATGCCTTTCGGTGTAAAAACGCAGATAAACGGAGACGATCGACACTCAGCGGTTGATCTGAATTTGCTGTCAATGGATGATAAGGACTTAGTCTAAACATTTTATGTTTTTTATTATTTGGTAATAATTATTTTGGTAATTTTACGAGTATGTGGGTGATTACTAAGAAGATAGTATCTCTAGAATGGGTGGAAATATATTATATTAAATTTAAAGATTTCATTTTAATTATTTATACCGTGTTTTTATGATAAAAAGCTTTGAAAAAAATTACATTTTAATTAATAATAATAAATCAACTACACACTTCATTAACAAAAAAATATGTTAAATAAAAGTATATTTTCAATCAAATTTATGTTCAGTAGAGAAACTGTACATTTTTTTAAAGATTTAAATAAGCTTTAAAATATTATATTAAATGTACACCATTGTATCTTGATTTCCACTAAATTATTAAGATAATTAACAATAAAAAAAAAAACTAGTGTGCTTATTACTATACAACCCCAAATGTGTGAGAAAATTATGAAATTAATCTAGAAACATATATTTGTGAGCCTTAAAATAAAGAACACATCATTTAATCATTTTACTTCTTTTTAATCATTATTTAATTGATCGCAACAATAGAAACTGTGAAATCCAAATTTGGAGGACCCACAAGCTTTTCAAATCAAGCACTTTGGGAGATTTCATTTCATACCTCTAAAAAAGAGAAGTATATGCTCCACAAATCCGGAGCCCTATGCTATTGCAATCAATAGTGAACACATGAACTTGGAAGCAACATAAATAACTAAGGATTCAAAGGCACATTATTGGATATCAACTTCCAACAAACAACGATAGAAAATTCATAATGAAATACCAGCACAATTCAAGTGCAACAAGAATTCAAAGAGTATCTTCAAAGAAGAAAAATGCTCTATAAATCCAGTTTAAGAACAAAGGACCTTACAAACAATTCCAAATAATATAGGATGGTAGTAACTTATGAGTTCCTCCTTCAAAACTCAAACAAAGTTATCCATAAATATGTCACTCACCAAAAACATACATGGATCTCATGAAATTTTCAATATGCTCCTTTTAATATGCTCCTTGCACTTCTTTGAAAATGGATAAAAATGAAAGTAAACTCTTTTTGGATGGTCATTTTTTT
>JASDQU010948193.1:22002-32808 GCA_032191745.1 Picea mariana
TTTCAGAGAGTCCTACAATGCATGTTCTACTCCTTAGACACTTATGGCCAACCTTTCCAAGTTCTAGTTTCTCTATACCATGTTGGATCCACCCATTGAATATTTCCTTTCTTTGCAATCCTCTTAGAAATCAATCTCGAGGAGTGTACTAAAGGGGACATTTACTCCTCCATCATCCATATGAAGTGACAAGTTAAATCCAATCATCTATATCAATCCAGTGCCAATTTAGGGTTGGAGCAACTCTCCTCCAAGTCTCACATATGCTCTGCACCACAAGGTACCAACAAATTATAAGCCTATGGAGCTACAATGATATCACTGAGAAAAAAAGGCTCTCTTAGTCTACACAAACATTGAGGATATGCGATCATAGACCAAAGGAAGTCCTTTAACAATTTCTCTATGAACATAAAGTGTGAAGGCAAAGGGAATCAAAAGGAAACACAATATGTTTGCAAAGCTTACATAAATCTATTAAGAATGTCAATTTTCTAGCGAAAGGAAGATCTATATATCACCAATGATGGATCATTTTAGTCATGAATTCACTGATTTTGGTCATATATGGGTTCATAAGTAAAACAATTAGACTACTCCTTTTCTTTTGGAATTATCTAACTTCTAATTTTTGGATTCATTTGGTTGTATATTGACCATTTTTAGTCATGATTTGACCAATTTTGGTTGTATAGGGGTCCAAAAAGTAGAACAATTAGACTATTTTTTTTTTTTTTTAGTTTTAAGAAACACCATTCCCACATGCCTAAAAGAGAAATATTCACAACCAAATAGAATGCCCAAGTACTAAATTTTTTTTCCATCCCTTATACAATGCCAAGGATGAGTTAACCAAGGAGGTTTCTCCTCAAAATGTCAACCAAAAATTGATCTTCTCATACCTAATTACTACCTTGGCGACTATGGAAAAAAATTTCAAGCATTCCATGGATTTCTCAACAAGGCCCTAAGAAAAATGGATGGAAAGAAAGGAGTCATCTACAAATTGGTTGTTAATCAACTTAACCAACACCCCTAGAAACAAAATACCTCTAATATTCCCCTGGATAGCATCAAAAGGGTAGCCCAAGGCATCAACAAGAAGTACATATATATGTAGAGCTAAAGGGAAACCTTGCCAAACCAATTTATACAACATAGCCTTATTTGAAAGCACTCCATTGACACAAACACATTTAGAAAAAGTGCATTAACCATGTACAAAAAATGTTGTCTAAACCTTGACTAGGAAATCATATCAATGATGAAAGACCAATCTACCCCGTCATAAACCTTATAAAAATGATTTTTAGCAACGAATCATGTTCATCGGTCTCTTTTTCCTATGTAACACTCTCTGTAAAAAATGTATTTGAATTATATCCACTTTGAATAAATATTGTATGTTCAAGTTTAACAATAAGAGTTGACAGTATTTTGATTATAGGAGTGAGAACCATAGCTAGAATCTTATATAAAACATTGAAAAGGGTAATTGGGCACCATGACTCATTAGTATCCCTAGTTGATTTTGTAGGGATTAACTTTATCAAGCATTGGTTATTCAATTTTCCCATTGTAATACCTTAGTTTTGATCCCTAGACCAATAATGTAAATACGTACATGATGAATGACTATAAGTTAGACAAATGTAATTTGTAACCGAACATTAAATGTTAATATAAACACATCACGGGCCACATCAAGGACAAAGAATGGGGGGGGTATGATTATGCAAGTGGGGAAATGTAGGTGGATTATAATAGGTTTAATGGGATAAGGGGGAAAGACCTTGGCTAATGATATAACCTAAGCCTTATAACCTTTGATTATTAATATCCAATGCTTTATTTTTTCCCTAATATTTTGGATTAATTTCATGAAGGAGGTATGTGGGATTTGAAGATTAAAAGGTGAATTGTGGGATTTTCATGAAATGTCACGTGGAGAGTGCATGACATGCAAATAATGCAAGGGGAATTCAAATGATCATTTAGTTGGGAAATATGGGAGATTCCAATCTTATAAAACTACCATGAGCTTACTATAATCAAATTACGTCAATTTGCAACCATAAATTATGACCGTGTGTAAGAATATTTGTTGTTATTGAGAAGAATTGAACTACAACTAAGAATCCCTAGACTTTCAACAATGAGATTTCCTGGCCAGTCTATGTTGGAGCCCTGGAGAGAAGTGGGAAAGCTTGAGCAACTTCTTAGCATATAAGGGACTCCCATTCCTTGGGTTGAACAAGATAGCGGGGAAAGAGGGTTGTGGATTGGGATTGTTGTGGGTGGAAAATTGATTGTGACTCTCAAAATTGGGCTTTGTGAGGATAGTTAGATCCAACCATAGGTAAATTTTCTCTTCTGAATTCATAGCCTCAACTTTGGGGTGGTCTTTGTGGTAGAGAGATTAAGTATAATAGAGAACCTATGGTTGAGCAGAACGTCCTTCTTCTACAACCACTTGGTGGATACTTTCTAGAAAGACAAGTGCTCTTGATTTAATTGTGCATATGTTGGGTTAATATGGTTTATGTTATGAATGAAATCATTATTTAGTTTGTTTAGTTCTATTTGCATGTTTAATCATGCATCTATAAATTATGGTTTCATTGTCCATTGAATGGTTTAATGATGATTTCATAAGGCTACATTATGGTGCTTGAATATGTTAAATATTTGACAATAGGATCGTGAGGAAAGGTATCAGAATAAACAAATCAAGGATATGGTATCAGAGAAACAAATTATAATGAAATTTGGTGGTTTCAAGAAGTACCTATATCCTCAACAAAGAACAAAGAGTATTGGGTATGTGACAATATGGTATCCAATCTATTGGTTGCAACACTAGGGTTGTATGGGCTAGAAATAAATTTGTACAAGAAGAAACTACAGTTGTATATAAAGTGTTTAACAAAATGTCTCCATGAGAAGAATATTGGAAAATGTGTGGAAGCCTGAAATTGGCTCCAATTCTCAAATTAGAATACTGTTAGAGCATGTGGAAAAGTTAAAGAAGTATAATTGGTGTAATTCATAGAGTGTAGAGTTCAGCAGTATGGAAATTGAGTAAACATGCAGTTTGTAGGCCACTTGTTTGATAAAATGTCCATGAGGAAGAAGAATTGTATAGAGCCATATTTGAGAATTCCTAGTTTTAAAATGTTTGAATGGTTTCTTCTAATAGAGAACATGGTTGAATTGAATTTGTTGTTGAAGAAATTTATAAAAATACATAGTTGCGACTCTATGTAAAAATTGGGGGAGGATTGCGAAACTGGTGAAAATACCCATTTTCTTAGGAGGATGGGAGTTAAATTGGCCACAATGGCATTTGAATTGGCAGGAAATGGGATTAGATTTCCTCAAAGAAAAATAATTTGATTCGGGGTCAAATTAGAGAAGCCATAATTGTAAGCTTCATGGTGGTCGCATGCCTGTTGAGTAGAGAAAAAAATCAATAACTTTAGAGAGCCATAACTTCTAACTCATAAGTCCAAATTGGGTATGGGTGTAGTCATTGGAAAGATAATTTAGAGGAGAGTAATTTTCATGGCTTATATTTTGGAGAAGTTCTTTAAAATTCTTCAAAATTTGAGAAGAAATCGAGCATTATATTTTATTTGATAAAACTGATGAAGTGCATATTTACCAACATTTGAAAGAAAATGCTATAGACCTAGAATTGATATGTATCTAACAATTTTATTGGTATGCACACCATTTATAACTCATCAATAATCCACTCACTAAGACTAAATTTTTCATAATTTGGAAATTGAAACTAGTTGGCAAGGATAACAAATTTCCTTACAACTACTCAAAATACACCCAATAGACACAATAGTCTTTTGGTAAAAGAAAAACTAACAAAAATAATACACTCTTATAAGAAAAAAATAACATGTTTTTATAATTCTACTTGTAAATAGATTGAACAATTTATTTTATGTCAATGATAATATTGTCTTCTTCAAAATCCCAGAGAGTAAGACATACCTCACATGTATAACAACAATAAATCCGAATGAAGGGGGTGAATGGGGCAACCTTAGAGGCCTCACAATATTACATCGTTCATAGTTGTGGTTTTTATGGGCACTATATTTCAAGGTAAGAAATAACTTTACATAAATCATGATGTCAAAAATAATGTAATATCTCATCATAGCATAAATCATGATGTAAAAAATAATGTAATATCTTGTCATTGTTGTGAACTTTTTGCATGTTTTGAGGAATTGATCATAAAAATAGGAAACAAATTTCAGACATTTAAAAAGTTTCACATTACACATTTTATGTTGGTGTATTTTTTTAAGTTAAATGATATTTTGCATGTTTTTTTTTCTTTCTTTTTTTCCATTTATTTGGGTTTTCTAATTTCATGAAGCATAGTCTTCAAATTTTATGGGAAATGGACTCCTTGGAAACGATGCCAAAATGTTACCTCCCAAATTTTACTTAATAACAAAATCTCTATTCCACAAGGCACAACCCAAGAGGGAACTATTAGGATGGTCCCCTATGTCACCTAAGCATCCTATCCTCTTCACTATAGGTTGACTCTTCTTTGGCTCAATGGGGGTATCCCTAGTATGATTACTAAAGATAAGCAATGGGGCACAAGGTGAAGTGAGAGTAGCTTTAGTAAAACAATGTTTTGTTTGCTATTTTTAGGATATAAAAGAGGTGATGGAAGGAAGTAGAGATCTGTGCCAAGTCCAACAAGGGTAATGGAGTCAAGGTGAATCAAAGGTACTTATGGGGTTAAGAAGAAAACCCCTCTTCAAAATTGGTCTATTTCATCTAAGGATTAGGATAAAGAGACTAAAACCCAAAGGGAATAATAATCTCTCATCTGATCAAGATTAACAATGAATACCAAGGCCCTACAAGAAAGGGTAAGGGAGCAACATTCATCAACAAGATCAACTACAGTTTGATAAACATACTCAACACCCTTGCTAGGGTTCCTAAAATGGATAGACAAAGCAAGGAATCAAATAATTATCAAACTAACAAAGGAATGAGGAGAGGAGTTACCCCAAAACTTATTTCTTCCAAGTGGTAGATTTTACCCTTCAACGGATCAATCTAGTTATCTTGTAGAAGACTTGAGCATTCACAATAAATATTTATGCACAAAATAGAAACAAGATTTAAGAATTGACACCAATATCCACAAAAAAAGTACCCTTATACATCCATATGCTCTAAAAAATATATCTCAATTAAGCTCCAAGGAGTGGAAGCTCTAAAAATTTGACCATGAGTACACTCTTTATATAGAGTCTAGATCGAGTTCCTTTAGAATAAAATAATAATAGCTCATGTGAAAACCCTAGATATATCCTAGGGAGGAGTAAAGAATTATTTCCTTCAAATAATTATTCAACAATACATAAAATAATGAAGCATTGAAGGCCACATGTACACCTCTCCAACAAACATATGCCCAAGAGGGTGGGACTTCTCCATCAAAGAAGGAAGAATATGAGTCAAAGGTGCAATGTCTAGCCTCAAAATGCCTCCAAGTGGATAATATCCAGAACCAACTCTTCAATGTAGGTAATGAAAACCTCCTAGATCTCCTCCAAGGTGGATGAGTAGCTATCTAAGGTGAAACAAACCATTAAGCAATGAATATAAGCTCCCAAGAGTGGATGGACTCAAATAGATGCATAAAACATGGCCCATGTGGCATCGAGAGCTATGGCTCTCTTCACCATGGGAATATATCAATAATGAACTCCCCAAATAACCAAAACACTCAAGAAAAAAAGGTGGGGCATTCCTCAAATGAGTGGTCAAAATGTTGGGTATGTGTTATATTCTTTGCATGTGTGTGTGTGTGGGTGCGTTAGATACGACAACTGCGTCTGACGATCCCTTCACCTAGAGCTCTGCCGTTGCGCTGGGTGCTTCCTAGGGGGGTCCCAGGGGGGGGGAGGTATGCCCCCCCCCTGGTTACGCGTAGCGTTCGGGGCAACGCCCCGAAATTTTTTTTTTGGGCAGTTTTTGCTATTTTTAGTGGATTTTGCTATTTTTAGCTGATTTGTAAATTAATCCCGGATTAAGGGATTAGGGTTTTGGTATCTATGGAATACCTAAAAACATTGTATATATTGTATGGCGAATGGTGAAATTCGTGATAATGAAAATAAGAAAGGTTTTCCCGGTTGAGGGTTTCCAGTAAAAATCTCTGTGTACTCTGTGTATGAGCCATTGATTAATTTATGTATTGCTTAAGAATCTATATGCATTGCTTTACTTCGCAGGTTTAAAACTTACACAAAATTCTCTCATGGTAGATTTTAAAAGAAACATAACTACATCATTTTTTTTCCAGAAATTCTATAATGACCACATTTTGGAAATCCCATGGTCACTCTACATCTAATGGCATTGATTTAGTTGAAATCTGCACTTTGTCAAAATATAACTACTTCTAAAGCTATTCAAAATATGCAATGAATCCTAAATCTACGATTTGTAACCTTCTAGATCTTCTCCAAGGTGAGATGTCCCATCAAAAAACATAATAAAATGTGCAAAGTAACCTCCAAAGTGGATACCATCCTCAAATCAAGAAAGTGGATCCATGATACAAGGCCCCAACATGTAGAATGTGAATAACACTCAACCATCTCTATGAAAAGAAGGGATGTACCACTTTAATCCAACGATATGCCTCAACATGTGTGTACAATAATCCCCAAAATGGAATTGTTGACCAATAAAAGATGATGAGTAGTGGATCTAAGTAAGAGGAAGTCAAAATATTCCATGAACCTATATGCCAAGTCATCAAGAGCCCCACCAAATCATCAAGGTGAAGGATGACCTCATCAAAATGTATGACACGTGCCTCCAAATGTATGATATGGCTGAGAAATCCAATATCTATGATGTGGCATGGAATGTATAGTCCAAGTTCATGAAAACAGGCCCTTAGGTGCCTAGGGTGTTGTGATCATTTCCCTGGGAGTTGTGGATATGCCTAAGGCGTTTTGAATATTCCTTATGAGATGTGTCTCCACATGAAGATATTTAGGGTGATCTCAAGTGATGAATGCATTGTCCACTTAACCCTAAACTACTAGGGTGTTCCACCAAGGGATTCATATATATTCATATCCAATCATCTAGAAATGAGTGGAGACTAGAACATCACATGATCAAGTGTAATTCTATATCTATATGATAAGAAAGTAATACTAAGAAAAACACCATCAAATCCTCTAGTACATCATCATCCATGTCATCAACAATCTAAGGAACCAAGTGAACATCCTAACCATCCAAATCTCTTTGTGGTGAAAACCACAAGGGTAGTGAAAAAATTCACTAGTATAGGCTTCATGCAAAATGAGGGGTAACAAGTGCCACACTAGGAATCCATATTAACATATTTATGTTATTTACATAATCTATTGGAATCCACTCTAGGGGTAAAAATGGGGTTATTACATGATTGTTAAATCACATTGACACAAAGGTGGCATGCAAGCACTTAGTATTTCTGTTTTTGAATTTTTTGTAATACTTCCTAAGGTGTTCTTTGATGTTACCTCATTGGTCTTATTATGCTATGCACAATGTTTTCATAAGTTTCTTTGTGAATACCATAAATTATAGTCAATAAATCCTAGTGGAATTGATTATTTATTCACTACCATTCTTTCTATCACTGTGAGAGGCAACCAATCTATCATGTTTTTTCACAAATTGTCTTAGCAATAATTCCACTAGTATTGACATATATAATAAAAAAATGACCTTGCTAGTTTAGTGTTGATGTTCTACTTCCCTATAAGGAAAAAGAAACATAATAACAATTGTATCATCAAGAGATAATATGTTCACATGGAATGTAACCTCCTCTAACACTAAGGAAACATATAATAACATAACTATGTTTTTCAATTGCATATGTTACAAGGCCCATGTCCTCTTGCATAGAGTCATGCTCCACTACCATACTTCTTCATGATGCACTAATATACCAATGTAGGCATGCTTATCATGTACTTTTTCCCTAACAAACTACATGGATAGGATTAGGAGGACTCAATCACTTACCCATGTGACTCTTATCAAATAATGACTCCATTAATTCCTGGGAATCTTTCATCTGGAGAATGAAATCAAAATTTACATAGGGTTGTTTCATTATTTTCAGCAAGGAACCCTTCATATCAAGGAGTCAAAAATTAATCAAGGTTATGTCATTAAGCATATTGTCTAGAATTTATGTTACCTTTTCCTCTTTGGACAAAACATTATTGAGCCATAGAAAAAAAATCGTAATCGTTATGCTTATATGTACTCTCTCCAAGGTGTCATCTAATATGCTATTGATCTTAAGCTGCCACCAACAATGTTGTTGTTGGTGTCTTCTTTAATAACATGAAATATGGTCAATAAATATTAGTGACAATAACTATCTATATTCAATAATGTTGCTTTGAGAAGCAACCAATCTATTGTGTTATGTTAAAATTGCTTTATAGTTATTCCACTAACTTCAATGTATATAATATGCAAGTTTACTAGTTTAGTGTTGATGTTCTGCTCTTTACAAAGAACAAGAAACATAAGAAGAATTGTATTATTGTGGGATAATGTGTGCACATACAATGCACTAAGGAAAAATGTAATAGCATAACTATAATGTGTTTTTTCTACATAAGTGACAAGTCCCCCATCTTCTTGCACATGGGCAAAATTCTCTATGATATATTGATAAAGCAATGCAGGCATAGGTGTCATGTAATTTTATCATAACCAATCCCATGGATAGGCTTAAGAATACTCCATGTATTACCCATGTGGTTCAAGTTAGCAAAGGATGAATCCGTTAATGCTAGGGAATCCTTCATATGGAGAATGGAATCAAAACTTACTTATGGTTACGTTGTTACTTCTCGCTTGGTTGGTACAAGTAAGCCACGTTCCATAGGAATCCTTTTTCCTAGAGTTGCATAAAAAGACATTCGTTATTCATTATGAAAAAATGCAATTAAGTTGTCCATGCCTACTTAAAAATCCATGCGCTTAATGTGAATAACATATAATTGCAATTGTTTTCTAGAGTTTCCAATTATTTGTGTGGATACGTATTGATTTCCTTGTTGAGAAGAAGAGGAAGGCTTCGTTGATAATTTTAACAATGAGGTGTGTGTGAGAAGTTGATTTCCTCTCATTTTGATTTACTTACTTTTGTTGAAACAACCAAAATCAACAAAGACATTATATGGATCTTGGTTCAATATGCATACTGAGCATTGAATTGCTTTTACACATTGTTTTTGTTTTTACAATTTTTTTTATCTTTTTATTTTTTTTCTTCCAATGTGTGTGATTGTACATGTGTGATTACTAATTCCCACCAAAGATTTTGTATTTGGAACCCTTCCATACAATATGATCACTATAGTTTAAGTGGTTCAAATGTTAAACAAAGAGCTTTATCTATGTGGATTAAATGAGTTTGCAACAAAACATACATAGCTACAAGAAAATGATGTGATGCTCTCTATGACTCATTTTTTATAGCTATGTAACTTCCCCTATGAACGTAGTGATTTCTCAAGTATTTAATGAATTTGTATCACTACTGCACATATGTTACACTTTAATTGAGATACATCAAAGAATACTTGGCCATTTTTTAGCTTGTCTGCAAGGTAGAGACCATGCTACTTTGATGTCAATGACAATAATGTTGAGCAATTATTTATTAAAATAATTGCACAAGGTTAATGATGTTGAAAAATATTTACATACAATATCTTAGTTAGCATTGCCCTATCAACACATTACTGAACTTGAGCTCTGGGGAGATGTTCTCTACATTAAATATTTTTCTAGATGGATGTAAGTTCTAGATTCTATTTGTCATTTGTAAAAAGGGCGTGATATCTCCATTTCAATGAAAAGAAACCCACATACAAATGCAACATATTACTCCATGATTAAAACCTATCATGTGGTCATTATGAGTTGATTTTGTCATATGGAACAAATGGTCCTACCCAATCTTCAGTTGTTGAACACAGTAGCAAGAGTGCATTTAATTGTGATGTGAATCCCTATGGTGAAAAAAAGTGCAAATGAATACCAATGGCCCCACTAGAAGTCCTAGGGTTGCCTAGGGCTGCCAATGTGAAGCCATAATTTGTTGACGAGCCTATGGATTAGCAAGGAAAATCTGACAAGATACTCAATAAAATCACATTGCCTAAAGAAAAAAGAAGCAATTTCCACAAAGAACTACAAAAATATGTTGCATGAACCTAAAAAGGCATCCAATACAAGTGTAGAAAGAGATATAACCAACTTCAAAAGAAATAATCGGTAATATTGCACCATTTGAAACAAGAGATACAAATGCAAGATTCCTTGCAACACTGCAAGAGTGAAACATTCAAAAACAATAAAGGAATTGACATATATTCAAATTCTATCCAAGATACAACCACTTATAAATGTGTAGTGAAACAACGAGAGGTTGCAAAATTGATGTGATGCTTTCTACTATTCATTTTTTCCATCCACAAAAAAATTACTATTGTTTTTTTGATGCATTTGTAATGCTATTGCAAGTTCACTACACATTAATTGAGATATGTTGAGGAATAGTTAACCATTTCCAACCTTGTTTTCATTGCAAATATCTTGTTGTTTTTCTATTAATAACAATAGAGTTAAGAAATTATTTCCTAGAATAATTGCATGGTGTCAATGATGTTGAAACATTTTTGTATAAAATGTCTCAGTGAGCATCAC
>JASDQU010948193.1:34656-46583 GCA_032191745.1 Picea mariana
TATATATGTGAAATTTAAGTTCTTAGTTTAGTTAGAGGTTTTAAGTGATGGAAAAGACTATTATGTTTATATAATAAAAATTTATCTATACATAATTATTATTTATCTATATATAAATAATAATTATTTTTATGTTTAATTGTTCTAACTTATAATTTAAAAAATCCATATATTATCATCTTTTCTTGAAATCGTTATAAAATGTAAGTTATTAATTTTCAGTTTGCCCAAAAAAAAAAAATGCCCATGGGGTTAAAAGTCTTTAGTCCACATTTTTTTATGAATATGTTATATGGAGTGGTTGTTGCACCTAGAATTAGTTTGCATGTTATAGCTCTAACTCTGACAGTTTCTGTAACCGCAATAAACTAACACTGTCAGTAAAAAAGAAAATATCTTCCGTTTAACTGACAGCACTGGGGTGGAGTGTGGGTGAAGCTATGAGCAAAGACTGCTATATCTGTTTGGACTCTGACATCTTCCAAGGTCGCTCACTTTTTATCTAATTTTAAATAACGTTGTTTTTGGGAGACGCTCCGCCACAAGCTTCTTTTGTGGGTTTCCCTATTGAGTATGAGGTAAAACATTAGGTAAGGGGTTAAGTAACGTGAATTTTTATATCATATGATTTTTTTCCCGCTAATTTGAGTAATGATTACTTAAGAATATTAAGTATTTTGGGGATATCGATAGAAGTTGAAATCATTTTTTATTTTATTTTGGAGTATTTTATCGATTATATAAGAATTTTTGTATTTTATTTTAATTTGTAAAATTTTGGTTTAAAATCTTCTGGAGTCATTTTAAGGAATTGAATTGCATTTTTTGAGGTCAAAACCTTTCCTAGCAATAACTTGGACCTTATGATATTATTCTACATATTGAGACCTTTCCAAAGGTGTTAGTAGCTTGTATGCAAAAAGTTATGCCTCCGGCAAGTTGACCCACTATATTGATCACCATGGTGAGAGTGGATGTCATGTCAGCGTCCATTACTTGACGTGTGAGGCTAGTCACATATGTAATTTCAAGAAGATTCTAGAAGGTCCAAACCCGATCACTAATTGAGGGTTGAGGAAGTCAATGCCCTAACCCTAGATGGCTATCAGGCTATGTTAAATACAGGACCACTAGGAGGAGAACAGGTTTTCTCCAGCAAAGGTTTCCCAAAGCAAATCTTTATGTTATTTTATAGATGTTGTGTGAATGTATTTTATTGTTCTCTATTTTCCACATTTTATCTATTTCATATATAAGTAGAAAATCATTAACTAAAAATTATGAAATCTAAAGAAATTTAACCTTCATATTATAGATTTTAGTTTTATTTACCAAATCTGTTATGAAGATTGTTCGAATAGAATATTCACATTACAAATTTTGAAATCGAAAAAACTCAACAAATGAAAGTAAATAAAACACTTAATGTGGGAAACAGGCCCGATTTCGAAATTGGAGAAGGTAAAGCGAAACTCAAAAGATGAATTAAAAAATGAAAAGCAAAGTTCGAAAAAAAAAAACTAGAATTTGTAAGGAGAAAAAAAGAAACTTCAAAAAAAAAAAGAACTCGGATTAAAAGAAACTCACAACTAACAAAAGTAAAATCGAAGAAATGTGAAAAAGGGACGAGATAAAGTAATCAACCTCTATTGGCCCCAATATAAAAATTAGGAGGAAATGCAAGTTACTCAAGAAAGTAGGGACCCGATTTGGCAATTAGATAGGATTGGGTTGTATAAATCGATTGAGTGAAGTTTCTCTTTAGCTCATATCTATATGTACTTCTTATTCATGCCTTGCATGACCGTTTCGATGGTAATAAAATCTAGGGTAAAAATCTAGGGATAGATAGGTATTTTGATTCTAGCTATGTGGGTTGAGGTGATTAACAACTAGTTTACACATGATTCTTTGCTTTCCATCCTTTTTTCTTATGGTCTTGTTGAGAAAACCATGGGATGTTTGAAGGTTTTTTCTTACTTTTCATCCATCTTTATTATGGTCTTGCTGAGAAAACCAAAAACCATGGGATGCTCCAGGGTAATCATTAAAGAATGAGAAGATCAATTTTTTGTTGATGGGTGTTGAGAAGAACCTCCTTAGTTAACTCATCCTTGGAAATGTATAAGAAATGGTGACATTGTTTAATAGTTGGACATCTTATTTGGTGTGAATCTTTCCCTATGATATATGTGGGATTGGTGTTTCCTAAAACTCTAAAAGAAAATCCATCATTGTTGATATATAAATCTTTCTTATATTTTCTTTTGGTTTCCTTTGCCTTCACATTTTATGTGAGTAGAGAAATTGTTAAAAGATTTATTTTGGTCTTTGATTGCATATGCTTGGTGTTTGCATAGTGTTTGCATAGACTAAGATGGCCTTTTCTTCTCAACGATATCATTATGGCTTCATAGGATTCTAAATTTTTATAAGTCTATATACTACACATTCTCTTCTCTTGAGCAATCAACAATGACAACATCAACAAGAAGAATGTCACAAGAAAAACACCACTATGCATTTCATCTTTGATTCAAAGCAAGATCTGTATCCCACAAAAGAATAAAAAAGGCTTCAACGAGAGTCTAGATCAAATGTAGAAAGAAGTTACAAATGTGAACATTCAGATTAGATTATTGTGGATTGAGGTGTGAGAACTCCACCTATGGGTTAGATCATGTCAATTGTGCCTGAAGGAGTAGTAAACAAAATGTGACTATTAACAATACCATTTTAGTTACAAGGAGGGTTTCATGGCTTCGACCACTATGTGCTCACTTGCCTTGGAGCGTGGGGATCTATTGTTATTTCAATAAAAATGGGATTATTGTAAGAGTGTGTTGAGAAGAAGAGTTGTTGGTCGACATTTAAAATTCTAGACATTGAAATAATAAAACAAACTAATTGACAGTAGTGAATGTGTGAGTAGACGTGCTAGCTAGAGAAGTTGGTTAGTTGTGAGAAATGAAGATTTTGTTCTGGTGTTCGTTGTTTTAATCTTTACCATGTAGCATAATTTCAAATTGAGTTTAAAAATAAGAGTTAATTTTTTTGTTGTGGTTTTTGTGGCTAGTGATCTAGCCAGTACATTGCATCCATGGCTTGATTTGTACACTAACTCTAACATATCGAGGAAATCAAACAAAACTACACCAAGCATGGGTATTTGTGGTTGATCTTGCGTTTGAAAAAATTAAGATGATGACACTGGACTTTCCAAGCAATTCTATTAACCAATCCCCCTATGTCAATCCCTAAACATGACATAAAAGCTTCCATTTTTTTCTATAATCACTAATGAACACATGGATTATTATTGCAAGCACATTTGAAAATGTATAGAACTAATCTACACCATGGTATTGGCTTTGCCTTGGTAGCTTCCATCAATGCTTGGCTTCAAAAAGTACACAAGATTTACCACAATGCTATGCCTCAAGCTCTTAAGCCAATTTGTCCATCTCCAAAATTTTATGATTTTTTTTTTGTCTCCTTAGCTAGGAATAATCATGGTTGTGATGCAAGGCATCCAAGGGTAGCTCGAGGTGGAGGCTCTCCTTGTGATAGTGCCTCTTGGTCATGGCATGCGTAATTATCCTGAAACTGTGAACAAAGGCTGTTGCACATTATTAAGTGATATAAAGTAGAGTCTGACAACTACCAGACTCACTCACTTACTATTCTATTTTCAAATAAAGGAGTTCTCTCTCCGCCAAGAAGTTTGTTGGAGTTTTCAGCGATTATTATCCCCATCTGTAAGGTTGGAGTCCGAGTCAACAACTGAGTGCCAGTCAGTGCAATTTTATAGAGTGCTAAAACGGCAGACGAGTGTCAGAGTCAGGAACACTGTGTTTGGTATGTGGGATAAAACTGATTGGAAAATATATGTGCAATATCTTTGGTAAAAAAAATTAAAATAGAATGTTTAGACTAATTATACATAAGTTATATGATAAATTAAAATTTTTAGTTTAGGTCGAGGATTAAAGTGATGGAAAGGAATATTGTGTTAATATAATAAAAAAATGTAATTTAAATTTTTTTATGTTTTGCAATTTTTCTATGTGTATTTTTTTTCATCAATTTTGTCCAAAATTTAATAGAAATTGTTGGAATTAAAATTGGAGTTGTTGTATCTGGATATTTAATCAATTGAAGTTATTGGTTAAGTGTTGTTTTCCTAACAAGTAAGAGTTTTATTTGTACACAATGATGTTGATACATGTTGGGTTCTTATTCTAGTATTGAGTATTGTAAATTTTTACTTGCTTTGAAAAAAAAAGTTATGTGGGAGTTAAGCCATCACTTCATATCAATTTAATGGAGTAAATTAATAAATGGATAAATTTAATCTTTAAGTTCATGAGTGGATAAATTCAAACAAAATTTTAAATGGAGTAAGTTAACAAGTGGATAAATTCAATTGTTCCCAACCATTTTATTTATTTTGGTTAGATAAAGTTTTATTGTGATTATTTAGTTTTTGAACTTCCCATGATTAAGTGATTTTAAAATATGTCAAATATTTTGCAACCAACTTTTATTATTGAAATTTCCAAAAATAAAGTAGAATTATAATTTTCATTAATATTTTTGTTAAATTTGAAAGAGAATCAATATAAAAAAAAATAAAAAATTCCTCCATTTATCACTTACTACTTTTAACCATATTTAAAACAGATAAGTTATTTTAAACCGAAACAAGAAAAATCCACTATAGCAAGAAGTTAAACAATAGAGTACAAAAACATTCATCCTAAGTTTTCATTCAAGCATAGATGACACCCCTCAAATACCACTACACTACAAAAGTTCACAATTATTACATCTTATGGTTCAAGTAGACAAACTTGAAAGTATACAACTTTAAAAAGATTCCTAAAATTTTCATTCAAGCATAGATGGCACCCCTCAAATACCACTACACTACAAAAGTTCACAATTATTACATCTTATGGTTCAGTAGACAAACTTAAAAGTATACAACTTTAAAAAGATTCCTAAAATTCTAATTACTTTAGTGAGCATAGAAGTTATTTTCAAAACATATGGTGACTATTGGCTTCTTCCTATCCAAGGTTGGTATGAAGAAAGTTTTGGTTCCCAATTTCCTTGTCCTCCATCATATTGTGGATTGTGTCTTCTTCTTTTAAATTTGTTGTTTTTTTTTTTACATTTTATGATTTGAAGCTATAGACTATGAATCTTTTATTAGGTTGATAACCATGTTCCTCAACATATTACACTTTACTTTTTCTACAATAACTTTTTTCTTTTTAGCATCATGGTAGTCATTTTGCATTGCACATTAATGCTCATTTCCATGCATCTTAGAGGTCACTGAAAAAAGAGAGGATCTATTACAATGTATCGAATCCTCACATCTTCATAAAACCCTGCTAAATTCATGTGCCTCCCTATAATCAATATGAACCACACCAAAAAAAACAATAGCGTCACCTCTATACAAGGGCATTTCATGGGTCAAGCTGAAGCAATGAGGTAATGGCCCAAAGAAATATTTGTTTTCACCACACAATGGGTACCTCCCAAACAAAGTGCCAAAGGACCACAACTTTTCGAAACCAAGTTGTAGAAAATATGAGATAGAGTCCAAATTTAACCAAAAAGAAATCACTCAAGAGAAAATTTTCAAGATGTAAACAATTCCCAGTATACGAGGAAGGTATATTCTTGGTAAGCTCCTAGGGAGCAAAGTTGTTAGTGGGAGGATGCACAACTCTAACAGAAGAACCAAACACACAAAACACTTGTCCTCTAGAGACCAAAACCAGAAATGAATACAAACAAGAGACTAAAATTCCAAAGACATATAAGCCAGACTCTAAGAGATGCTCTTACTAGGTTGAGGATGGATTGACCTGTCTTCCACCTGTCAACACATCAATCTCGCGAATGACATTTCATTATCCCACCTTGTCAATTCATACCTTCCCTAAGGAGTTCAAGACCCAAAACCAACTTAATTTCATGCATGTGAATAAGGAAAAGGCTTGTCCTTTCATGTCCAGGCTCCTTGCTTATAATCCTGTAATGGTGTTTAAGTGACAAATGATTATTAATTGGTGATATTGCAAGCACTCATCTCCTAACCTTCAAGTATTAAGGAATTGGGTGACAACTCCACCCCCGAGGACAACCAAATTGAATGAAACCACTTTAATGACCAAATAATATGTTTGATGATTATATTTTTGTAATACATAGTAAAATGAGATCTTATGCAGCACACCAATCTCTTTTTGAATTCTCGACAACCACCAACCCTTAAAAATAAAATTAATTAATAAAAAAATTATATATATATATATATATATATATATATATATATATTTCAAATCACAACCCGTACATACATAGTTTCGTGAATGAAAACATAACTTTGATTTGAATTCAATTAAACAATCCATTGATGTAGAGCAACGAGCATGGTTGTATTGATCAATCAAATGAAACTTCAAGTATAGATAACATCTATTAAAGACAAAGTCAAACACCTTGTGTCATGTGTTTTAAATAATAGTCGATCAAATTTTATTCACCGTAAAATTATAAAATTATCATTATATCAAATATACTTGACTGACTTGATTTTGATCTTAAAAATATATTATTATTATTAAAGATATCTCCAATTAAAAATATCAATTATACCTAAGCTCCATGCATTAAATAAAAGAATATAAACAACGATAGTGATATAGATATGGTTGATCTATGTAGTAGACATCTATCGATGATCATAATGATATTTTCTAACTTCAACCGAAGAATTACATCAATTTAAAATAAACATCTATCGATGATCGCAATAATATTCCTAACTTTAACAGAGGAATTACGTCAATTTATAAAATAAAGACAACTTTAACCCAACCCCAAAGATCACGGTCTTCTTCTCAATATATGAAGAGCTTTTCATGGAAATTGTTTACTAAAATTGTGTGGTTAAAAATTAATTTATTTAATGTTAAATGTTTTGTCCATTTATGCTTAAATATCTAATATCTAACAATAACTGAAAAAAATATTTAGCGATTTTTATTGTGTTAAGGGACATGTTTTATAAAATCAATCTACAACACAACATATTACATATGTTATAGATAATAATAATATAAATTGAATTTAAGTTTAAAAAATATTAAAAGAATTCTTTTAATTTATTTTAATCTTAAAATTTTATTAAGTATAGAAAATTAAATTCCTTGATTTGTAAATCTTACGTACTTACACCTTAAAAATGGTTTTTACCTTGAAGTGATGAATACATAATTAAGATAGAACTTCCTTGATTTGTAAATCTTACGTACTTTCACCTTAAAAATGGTTTTTACCTTGAAGTGATGAATACATAATTAAGATAGAACTAAGTTAGTAATAACAAAAGATATTACATGCTCATAAGAGTTAGGTAATTCACAAATATACATCGTAATTGACATTATAAACAACCCTATCGTGTATAATCATCCTCGTAGTATCAAACTCCATAAAACAACTCTTTAAAATTAAGAATACTCCACTTTCATAATCCCAAAACACGAGCATGCCCTTTTACACTTGTCATTTTAACTATTGTATCCTTTCTAGTTATTCAATTTCCTTTCACAATCCCAAAACACAAGCATACCCTTTTACACTAGTCATTTTAACTATTGTATCCTTTCTAGTTATTCAATTTCTCACAAGTAAGAAATTTCAAATTGTGATTTTTCTAAGAAAACCATATTCAAGTGTGTTATTCAAGTGTGTGCGCACACACTTGAATATGTGTGGTAAGTTGGAGGGAAGGTAACAAAATATTAGGATGTAAGATGGCTTCTTTAAGTATACCAAGAAGTAGGGAGAGGTTGGTAGAGCATCTTTGAGGTTAACTTTGTTAGCCAGAGAGTATTTGGTAGTGCATTGTGTTAATTTCTTTGATGATCGACTATAGTTTTATTTAGAATTTAGATTAGGTTTTTTTAATAATTATTAAAATATTATAATATGAATTTTTTTTTAAAGTAAATTTAATCAATTTCAAAGAAGAGAAATATGTAGCATTACTAAAAACAAGAATAGAAGGAACCCCAAATCTAGTAATTAATTGTTGTTCAAAGAATCTAATGACAACTGCTTCATTTACTTTGATCAATGGGATTGCACACTTTGCACATTTGAGTGTATGAATGAGCATCTTTGAACAACGTCAACCAGTAGTAGTTAGCTCTCAAGATCTTATGCATTGTTGTTTCACCAACAAAATGTCCTCCAATTGGTTCATCATGTGATTCCTTGAGAACATGGTCAACATCATATTTTTTCAAGTACCTTAATAAAACCCCATTGTATTTTTTCCAAAGCAATGCACCTTTTACACGCTGGTACTGAGAAAATTTGAGCCTTACTGCTCTCTTTTGCTTCTTATTCAAACTTCTTGGACTCTCACGAGTTTGTAAGAAATGTTTCAAATTGGTGTTTTGAGAGTCTATTGTAGTCGGGATGAACAAGATCTCTTAATTACAAAGTGACATTTCATTTTCTCAACCTTTACTAGACAAGTCAGTTGGGTCTAGTGTTTCCACTACCAGTTTACATATACCTTGACCTTTATCTATCTTTGTAGGATTAATTTCCAAATCATACTTATGTATGGTAATCATCTGGTTTCCTCGTCTCTCATCTAGTTCATTTGAATAAATTAAGATCTAACAACTAGGTGAGGCATGATCACTTCTGTATGATTTTTTGAAATATAGGGTCTAAATTGTTTAATAACCTTAAAAACTGCAAAGATTTGTTTATCAATGGCTAGGTAATTCATCCCCTTGCTTATTCTTTTGTGTTGGCATTGTTGCAAGGGAATCACCAAATGCAAATGTATATAGCAAAATATTTTCATTGAAATTTGGGTTGTTATAATTGTACATTTGATTTTTCTGCAAGTTTCTTTCTTAACAAAGGTCCATTTAAAAAGATCTTTCATGATCATTTTCTGTAAAGGCTTGATGGTTTCAAAAAAAATTGGTATATATCTTCTAACAAGGTTTTTTTTTCCAAAGAAAGACTGCATTGCCTTCTTTTTAATGAGCATGGGACTCTGTGTGATTGATTTTACTTTTTTTATCAATCAAAGTCCCATGTTTTGAAATGATGTTCCCAAAAAGATTACATTTTATAACTGCAAAGATTCTCTTATTGGATTGTGATAATTGCCACACTTTTGACATCTTTATGAGACCTATTTCAAATGGTGTATGAGATCTCCTCTATTTTCTTAATAGATTGTTGCATCATCAAGGTAAACCACCACACTTTGGTTCATTATTCCCCTAAAATATATGTCCATGTCTTATTGAAAAATAACTCCAATGTTGATCAATCCAAAAGGCATACAATGATAGGAAATAGTCCCCCTTTTTTCATACGAAATGTTCTTTTAAGCGTATCTTCTTATGCCACCAATACTTGATTATAACTGGAGAAACCATCCAAAAGTGAAAACATTTATGATCATGATAGTGGTTGCAATATTTGTTCTATGGGAGGAACAATATATTTGTTTGATGATCTATTAAAATTTTGGAACTCTATTGATAATATTATTTATCCTTATTTTTTTCTAACTAAAACCATATTTGCTAACTTTGAAAATGAACTTAGTGTCTAGCAATTTCTTCAACTCCTTTTGGGTTAGTGGTTCTAATGTTTGATGCACCTTCCTTAGCTTTTTCTAGAGTGGTTTGATACCTTCCTTCAAGAGAATGATATGTTGTATAATTCTCATGCCATAGGCCTTCAAATCATCATAATTCCATGATAACACATCTATATTTTCTCTGAATAAGCGAATGTAAGTGTGTCTTTCTTTTGGTGAATATCAAGTTCCAAGATTAATATTTTTGGGGTTTTCAATAGTACCCAAATTAAACAATTAATAATCCATAGAAGAGCTATTGGTATTTACATTTATAGATCCTCAAAATCTACTGGGTAGATCATACAACTTCTCCAAAGTTAAAGCCTTATTTGGAATGGAATTACACTTAATATCTTTCATTCAATCTTGATAATTCTGCAAGGTTTTTGAGCATTCCTTGCCATCAATTACTACATCTTTGAAAGTCTCTTCATTGGTAAAAAAATGAATAATATGTTGATTATCACTGAACATCCTCTAATTAGTAATGTTATCAAGAATTGATGGGCTAAAAAGTAATTCAATAGAAAATGCATCATTTATTAGAGTCAATTTAGAAGGAGCATTAACCAACATAGCAACAACTACATTTTAGATCAAGGAATAGAAGTAATGATTTTTTTTGTAAGTAAGAATTTTTCTATTAAATATTAACAAAATGTACATAATTTCCGCCATAACCAACATTCAACCCATATATCCATCAAAATGAATAGAAGTAATGTTAAAAGCATCAAATTCATTAATTAACTTCCATACCTCAAGCTAATAACTTTTCAAATGAGGCGATAGCTGTGACTGGAATTTTTTACATGCCTCGTGATTATCTCAGAATCACCAAAAACTTTTAAGGATTTCACCTTTAAATCAATTGTTTTTCTTAGGCCTTGGATTAAAGCCTCATACTTTGTAGAGTTATTATTTCATTCAAATTAAATTCTAGAAGAGATAAGGTGGCACTGTTCCAGTACAAATTAATAAAAATACAACTAGCTATTACACATTCTTGTGACTTAGGTCCACCAAAAAATAAATTCAAATGTCAGTATTTACATTCAAGTTTGTTAAAATACTAATTTATACATCTACTATGGTATAGTTGTCATCTTCTTCAATCTAGATGCAATGAAGGAATTTGAATTGTTTGTCATCTTTTAAGGGCGATTCTTTTGTCATATAATTCCTAGTTTCGACTTCAAGAAAATAATTTCCCAAAATTGAATGCTTAAATCATATAGGTTCATTGGATCCTTCCAATTATGTAACCACATGGTTCATATGAGCCTCTTGATTAACACATATTTCATTTTATTGTCCATTCCATGGTAACCATAGATGAGACCAATTGATCTAGATTTTATGAGCAGAACGAAATGACTACATGTTATTAACAGGTGCTTAACACAAAATAACAGAGATACAGTAAAACTGGTTTTCTATTCAATAAGGAAATAAGCTGAAATTGTAAAATGCAGCGGAAACAAGCTTGTTGGAATGGTGGCGACTTATCTCTAAGAAGAGATGTGATGGTTACGCTCATTTGCAAGAAGATCAATACAATGAGGCTCTGAAGGCCTTTTTATAATAAACAAGAATGCCAAAAACCCTAGACATCCAAAAACCTAACCCTAGGAGATGAAGAGCCAAAAGTCATGTGGGCCCCATTTGGGTAAGTTAGTACATCAACTTCCCGGAATCGTAACTTTTGCATACGATCTTCGTTTTAGGCGTGTGATAGCCCGTTGGAAAGGTATCGTCGAGGAAATTCATTTTGGGGGCTCATCCATGCCTTCAGCTATCATTGAGAATCTCAATCCTGAAAAACCTTCATTTAGGCCCTCAAAATGGCCCCGGAAGTTAAAACTGCTAAAAATAGTAAATTACCAAAATTGTCAGAAAATTGTTTTGAGCCAGTTGGAAAAGGTGGGTGGCCATCGATATACACTTGGATCAATCCTCCCTCCTTAGGAATCATTGGTCTCCATTGTGTTGAGTTCCCCCATCAAATGAGGAAATTTCTACTGAATTTAGCTCCGGGTGAGCCACTTGCCTTGGTGCATGAGCTGCCCTGCTTTAACTACTCGATACAGTTGGATCCTTTGTTGCAGAGTTCCCTTGATCTGTGTGTCCACAATATGATCGTTGGATGCCTGTTGTATGCAATCAGGGTTGAGCTCTGTTGGTGTTAGCTGCTCTGCTACGTCTGAGGTGTCCAATA
>JASDQU010948194.1:10073-20354 GCA_032191745.1 Picea mariana
TTTGAATTTTGTTTTTTATTTTATTAATATTGTTTTGTTTTTATTTAATTTTTTTTTTAAATACATGGTTTTTGAATTTTATTTTTTTTGTTTTTTTTTAATTAAATTTTTTGTTTAGAAGTTTTAACGTACTCTTTTTTTTTAGTTTGTTTGTAACATGTGGGACTAATCTATGGCTAAGAAACCATGATTCAGGGGCATCTAAGCCGTCAAAATCACCCAGGGATCGCACCCGACCTGAACCACACCAATCCTTAACATGGATGGATTTTTTGTCCCCACGGGTTTTGAACCAGTGACTTTAACACCACGAAGCACCTTAACAATACACTCTGTCACCGACTGTCCTACACCTCGGAGACTTAATGTATCATTTTTAATATTTTGTATTTTTTTTCATTTTGTTTTATATATATATATATATATAAATTATTGTTTTTAAGGAAAATTTTAAATTTTTTTCATTTTTTTTTAGTTATTTTTTGTTTTCACCTTGTTTTTTTTTATTTTTTTAGTTTTTTAATTTGAATTTTGAATATATTTTTTAAATGTGTTTTTCTCGTCATTTTTTAAGAAAAAATTATTTGCCAAAATTTTCTCTTTTCTATTTAGTTATTTTTAGTGTAAATTAACCAAAAAAAAATTGTAAATAAATTTTCAAGTGACCATTTGGTGTCCAATTTTAGGTTGTTTATTTGCGTAAGGTTTGGTTATCAAGGCCACAATTTCAGTTAGGTCATAAAAAGCTATAATTTTAATGTTTAGAAAAAAAAAAACATTTTGCTTTAGGTGGCACCACTTTTTTATTTAGGTGTTGATTTTAAGGTTTTTCTTAGTTGTATGAGTTCTAAAGGCCATGTTTGAAAAATGCTGTAATTTTGACCTCGTTAGAAAAAATGGTGCTACCAGTAGCACTACTTTTTTATTTAGGGGTTATTTTTCATGTTTTTTATGCAAAAATATGGGTTTTGAGAGCTAGAGTTCTTGTTTTGAGGTCACAGTTCTTGTTAAGTTGGTAATATTGTTAACTAAGAACAAAAAACAATGACAATCAATTATATTTTATTTTAAATAGTAATACCTTAGTAATAATGACCACATGAATGAGTTGTTAGTGTGTTTGCACTCTTTAGTTCATATGGTTATTGCATGCATGTATTATATATTGATATCGCTGGATCAATACATTGTTGGCATAGCTAAATACTCTTATGTCAGTTCTTGTGTGATGTCTCATTGCATAGTTTAACACCATCAACACAATGCATTCTTTAAGTTTCTTTACAGGTTTAGCCAATCTATTCATCTAATCCAATAAACGTAGGGATACAACTTTGCTGGCAACGGGAGTCTTAAATCTCTCCAATATATATACAACAAATTGAAGGAAAACAATGGCCTAGTGTGCCTTCCATATTTCATTTCCAAAAATAAGAGTCATTGCTTTTTTTCATGAAAGTGTTCAATATATTTTGAACACCATACAATGAAGGGGATTTTAGATTTTGTATTTCACATATATAGAACATCATTCCCAATTTTTCATGTATATAGGACATAATACCTGAATTTCAGTTTTGAACAAGAGTACAATTAGTGAGGTTTATTGTAGTTCAAGTTAGAAGCAACCTTCATTCCTTTAGAGATGATGTAATGTACCTAGGAAGGATAATATGTGGCACCCAAGGAGGTACTCAAGGGGGATAATTAATGTAATATTTCCATAATCATGGAATAGGTCCACTAGATAGTTATAGGGAATAATATAATACCAAGGAGTATAATCCTTGTATACATSTCTGCAATCTCAATATTYACCATATMCCAAAGAGTCTAGGAGGAGTAATAGCCATGAGAGGGAWTTCTTTSTCTRATTTGAAGGAATTTCATGTGGTGCCAAAAGTAGGACATGAGTAGATGGTTGAATGTTTTAATGATAGTAGCATCCTTCTAAGTGGGATTTTAAGCGAAACAGAGGATGTTACCATAAGTATTTGGAAAAAATAAGAGAATATTAAAGAAACACATATCGGACTTGATTTGACTCTACAACTACCAAAGTAAATTTAGAAAACACATGGAGGGATAGTTTTTCATTCATCTTCCTCATTTCACGTGCATGTAAAATTTAAAATATTAGCTTGCAAATAGAAAGATAGAAATACAACTTATAGTTTCAATGGATCTTCTATTCTTATTGTTATAGCCCTAAATTTCTCTACACATACATACCTAGAATTTGGCCCTCTCACTTTCATTTTTTTCCAAGTCATCATTGAGTTGCTCTTCTTAAAAACCAAATTTTTGAATATGTATGTGCCCTGCTCCACTACTACCCACGTACACACGCTTGATGCACCACTACAGCTCGCATACGTACGCATGCTGGTTACAAGGAATTTGTTGAGATTATGGGCTATTGGGTAGTTTCCCAACTAATCCATTGCCTATAGCTCATCACCCAACCGAATAACCATCATTTTGTCATATAAGTTGCAAGGAATTCGTTGAGATTACGGGCTATTGGGTAGTTTCCCAACTAAACCACCGCTTATAGCCTGTCACCCAACCGAATAACCATCATTTTGTCATATAAAATGAGGTGTTGGGGTCTCATTCCATATCTAGACATAAGAAAAATGAAACTATGCATGTTTCACATCCCCTCCTTGCCTCAAGCATTTGCAGCCTTGTTGTGAGAATTTCCTTAGAATTCCTCATTTTTCCCTTTTTCTTCCATAAGAACGCATTCCATTTCCCAAGAAGAAGTTTGAGAGGAGAAAGATACACATAGGCGTACTTGGAGCTTGGTGAAGAGGATCTTGGACCAGGTTCAAGGAGGAGTATCCGAATTTGGTTGTAAGTGATCATTGTATTATCAATAAAAGAAATACTTTTCCTATCCCAAAACATGATGTGTCGAATGTTTGCATTTGATTTATTTTTTTATTCTAATATCTAACCCTTATTTATGTATGAAATGTATGCTTGTATCTTTCTGTTTGTATGTCTTTGAATGTAGGTCAGGCTTGGGAGGAGGTTTGCAGTCAGCGAAGTCTTCAAGCATGAGAGGATCATCACTGGACGTGGACTAAAGGTATAGTTACCTGATCCTTCTCATTTTACTTTTCTTGCATAAGTACGAGGTATGTTTGGGGTAGTTAGAGAAGTAGGAGACTTTTAAAATGATTATTGATATGCCTACATTGTAAACCCTGGTGTAGCCATAGGGGGGTTTTCCTGCTAGCAGAACAGGCAACCATACTGGGGAAGCCTCTAGGGTTTTAGGGGATTTTTTGGGTGTTTGATTGGTTTTATACCTTTTAAGTTTCTTTTGAGTCTGTTGAGTCTTTTAAGGGATTCAGGTCACCTATTGGTGCCATACCAGTTCTCCCTACCCTGTCAGTCTATCTGTTTCTTTTCTTTTTTGAGAAATTACAGAGGTGTACGTGCCCTATTGTGGGTCATCACGCGTACATACATGCCCTGTTGTGGGTCATCATGCGTACATACACGCCCTACTTTATAGACATCCCGCGTACATACGCAGGATGCTTAAGCATCAGAAAAAGTACTTGGTTCAAGGGACTGTTTTTAAGAAGAGGCAGTCAACCTCTTCACTGATTGAGGTCTTTACTTCTCAGGGTCTCTTGAAAAGAGTTCAGTGCCTCTGTTTTTACAGTCAAAGCCTGGGTTAGATATCAGTTTGCTTGTCTTTTTGAATATTTCTTGTGTTTACTTCGAAAGGGTTTTAGGCGAGTCTTTAAGTTTTTTTATAATCTTGTTTAGTGTATTTAGTGACTCCCTATGAACCGCAATAGACCAGAGGTCAGTTTCAGTCTTGTCTAGTTTTTATTTTACCCCCTTTCATTTTCTTTAAAGAAAAGAAGAAAAAGATTTATTTCAAGTTTTTCTTATTTGAACCATTTTTCAAAAAAAAAAAAATCATTTCTTAGTTTGGTAAAGCTGTTGGAGTTAATTATCTTACTTGTTAGGAAAAAGAGTTCAATTTTTAATTTTTTTACTGATTTCCTAGAACACTAAGTAACTCGTAGTTGGGCGAAATTTTGTTTTAGGTATTCCTTTCAAAGATCTTGAAAAAGTTAGTTATGAAAAGTTGGTTTAAAGAGTTAGTTGCAAATCTTTATTGTTAACTAGAAGCAATTTTTCTTTCAGTTTCGTTTACTTCTCCTCCTTTCATCTCTCATACACATCACTAGTTTCACTACCATATCCTTTGAGTTAAAACAATCCATTTAAAATGAACGTTAATTTAAAATTAAATAGACTTTTTGTTTGTAGGGTCAATCAACTAGTTTAGGGTAGAACCTTGAATTAGGTTGGAGAGGAAACTCTTCAAGGCTTATAAACAAACATTGGAATCATAGCTAGGGAGTGTAAAATTCCAGTAACGTGAAAGTTATCTAGGACCCCCCTCTAACACATGGGATAAAAATGAGGTCGTGTGAGGAAAGGTAGTGGAGATAACCCCTCCAAAGTCAGACCAAACGTAGTGGGGAACGCATATTGAGGATCTGTCGTGGGATATTGTTGTTTTAATTTGCCTACGAATCTTAGTGGAACTCAAATCCATTTGAGATGCTCAGTTGTCTTTCAGACCACTTGATTTTGATACCCTCGGTAGGTTTAGAACTTGTTATCCTGCTCATTGCGATCCACCTGACTGTCGACTGTACCCGCCTAGTGATTGTTTACGAGATGGAAACTTAGTTGCCTTTATTCTAGAGACTTACACAAATGACTGTGGGGGTATACCATGGTACCTAGGGAAGACGTCGGACCATGCTTTGCAGAGTATACCTAGAGGGTGCTTATGTGTTCAAGTTGCACTTGCACCAGTAAGTTTCTCTAGTGTTGGTTGGCGTAACTGTTCTTCCAACTAGATAGTGGTTTGTTTGCTTTATCTCGTAGGAATTTTTCTAGTGTGTTCTTGGTTTTAAACGTTAGTTAAAGCCTTATTGTGTCATTGATATTTTCACAAGGTGGAATATCAAGAGCTCCACCAGTCGTGAAGGCTTCAGGTCCTTCCATTGGTTACATTGGAGCCACCATCGCCACCATTACGGCCAAGACTTGACCAACAGGGGTCATTTGAAGTGAGTGATCCACAGGAGACTATGCTCGAGCCATCCCCGAGAGGAGATTACTCGAATCTGAAGGAACCTACTGTTTCTAAATTTAGATTGGAAGCTCTCGATCCAGCCAACCCTCTGATCACTGACTTGTCGACGCCAATTTTGGTACAAGTTGTCCCTCCAAGGGTAACACCTCACGAGCGTCAAATAGTCTTACAAGTAGTTATGGAAGGAAATGTTCCTACTTCGTCAGGGTGTCCTCATACTCCCTCAACGACTTCTACCATGGGTGGTATTCCACCTCCTAACACACCTTCGTTGGTCCGGACCACAATGGTCTCAACCACCTCTACTTCAGGCAGTGGTCTGATCCCGTCATTGGCGATGACCACTGCTTCGTTCACATAGAGTGCGATGGGCCCTCCATTTTCATATGGGATGCCCGAATTTGATACGAACTCCGCCCTTACCTACTCCACCCTACAGACCATGTGTCTGGGGGCAGGGAGCTCGAACACTCTCTTGCAAGGGTCCACGGGGGGCACCTCAGCCTCCTATAATGCTATCCCTTATGGTGGAGGTCATATACCTCCTCTGTTCCCCTCGCTCAGTGGTGTTTTCCAGCCACCCGTCGGGCTGAACATGAACTAAACCTTGTTTGGAGTAGGTAGTCTAGGACCTTATTCTTACACCACAACGGTGGAATCCATGTCGTTCTCTTTGTTCTACGCATTTGGTAATAACGCTTTTTCGTCGGCTACCATCTCGGCTGGGGGAAACCCTAGTTTTGGAAAACAGAATCCTGTGTAGGGTACTATTCTTACACAGGGAGAAAGTACAAGATTTTTCTCCTCAAAAGGACTTTGGAATCCTTGGCAGGGATCAGTTCCCTCATCAAGGATGTTGACCGAGGGAAACACCTTCCATGGTCAATTAAACCTCGGGCAAGGCTCAGTACCTATGATCGACGGATCGCCAGGGGGAAACCCCTTCCAGAATATTTGGAACACAATGCAGGGAGCAATCCCCGCCCAACCCTCGAAGTCCAATTACATGAATCAACTAATGATTTCCCAGCAAACATAGTTTTCGCATGCTGGTCAAGGCCATGGTATTTACCAAAACCCTGGCTAGCAAACCAACTTTTCCTGGCAACCTAGTGCCAGTCAAATTTCAGGCCCTCTTTTTCCTATACATAGTACCCAACCCAAACTATCATTTCTGGAAATGCTACAGTTTCCAGACTTGTCAAGGTTTCTTAATGACCCGATTTGTCATGATCCGTGTTGGCCCCCAATGTCGACTAAGTTTCCCTCGAATATTCTGAAATTCGAAGGCAAACCTGGAGAAGACCCAGGTGATCACATGACAACTTTCCACCTATGGTGCTCATCAAAATCATTGCGAGATGACTCCATACAGTTGTGCCTGTTTCAACGCACTCTTATCAGGCGTGTCGCGAAATGGTAAATCAAGCTCAACTGCTCAAGATACTCTTACTTTAGCGATTTGGCAATGGTTTTCCTAAACCATTTCCAAATACCCTTGAGATATGATGTCGGCACAGAATTGTTGGCCAACTTTGAGCAAACTAAGGCTGATCATATGTCGGATCACATCCAATAATGGCGACGTCAGAAGAGCTTGATCAAGGTACAAGTCCCACCAGATTTCCTACTAGAGTGGTTCCTGAAGTCTTTGGTACCTCAGTTATCCAAGGACATTGCAACTTCGGGAGTGTTTTCAGAGGAGGAGGCAATAATGAGAGCATAACAACTCGAACTGATATACTCTCATTCTGGCCTACTCTATGAGATTTTTCCAGATGCACCATGGTCCATCCTTGACAAGGCCAGACAAAAGTTTGGACCACATGTCGATGGTATAGTTGGTTCAGCACAAGAAAATTCTATGGATCAGTTGTCAAATCAATTGCAACAATTGTTGATACTGTAGACAGCGAACAACTAGACCTCTAGTTTGGTTGTTCCCCCTACCCAAACATCGGACGTACACAGTGTGCAGTCGATGAAATCGAAGGCCAACCAACATCCTGACAGAAAGAAGAAAAAACAAAACAAGAAGGGTAAGAGGGATAAGAAACCCAACAACAACGCTGGCAGGGGAAACACAAAGAAGAGAAAGTCGAAGTATCTGTGTAACCTTTGCACGAAAGACCATCCAACTCACATGTGCCCTCGACTTGCAAAGGCCCAGAAGTTATTGGCGCAACAACATCATGATGCTTTAAAGAACCCATTCCCACATGGAAAAAATAAGACTCGAGCCTCTATGAGCACGGACGAGGGTAGTCAGGGACCCCCTCCATCTTCTAGCAATCCCTCAGCCGTGAACTTTTATATGATGAAAGGTGACTCTTATATAGCGACTAGGGCACACGATTACGGAATGTCAAAATCTGCTAAAAAGGGTAAAGAAGTCGTAAACATGTCTGTTCATCTCCAGATTGAGAAGATGATGGGAGAAACAATGACACGCATCCTGAAAGGGGTGTTCAAGAAAGCTTCTCATAATCCGAATGCAAGGGATGCCCAGAACTACTCTGTGGTGGAGGATTTGTCACAAACCCTTGCGCAATGTCTTCTTTGGAAGTCCTCCAGATATGCCCTTTGCAGAGAAAGGCTTTGTTATCTTATTTGGGATCTGCAGAGACATGTAATCTGGGAACGATTGTTCTCGATAAAATCGACTTGAAACCTCGTCTCCCATACCACGTTGTGTTTTAGATAGTAGTGGCTTACACCAAGAAAAATTTTACCCAGAATATCTTTTGTATGGTGGTTGATGAGGGTGCCTCAACTTGCGTGATCTTCTTGGTGTGTTGGAAGGCCACTGGCCAACCCGTTTTGTCTATGTCACCTACTCTACTTACTGCTTTCGACGGGCATTCTTTCATACCACATGGAATCATCCCTTCTTTCCCTATGTAGTTAGGAGGGAAGATTGTGTGCATCGAAGTTGAATTAGTTGATGCGCCTCTCGACTACAACCTTTTGTTAGGAAAGAGTTGGACTTATGCAATGCATGCAATGGTTTCCATATTTTTTTGGGTCTTATTGTTTCCACACAAGGGCTGAATCGTAACCATTGACCAGTTGTCCTTCTCCAGGTCTGACCCTTCATCAGGGGCATCCACAGTCCAGATGATTTATAACCCTCAGCTCGACGTCGTCAATGTGGGGGTTGGTTTGTGCCCACCTCTGATGGGTACTTTCAATTACCCACCTCCTTCTGGCAATGTCAAGTTTATATCTATTTCCCCCAACCAGCCTAGGGATGAAATTTTTCAAGTGTCGTCATTCTGAATGACTTACTTTAACGATCCATGGACTCTTCCTTCCCCATCAGCCTCTATGGAAGGGACATGGAATCTTTTCATGTCCATGCCCTTTTTCATGGTAGAATTTGTGTATAGTATTGTCCAGCAAGCTTCAATCGACCCCAATCCGACTCTCGCACAGGAGCTAGATCCATTTCTCGAGCCTATTTGGGCTCAAGGTTCCCTCACCACTACAGATTTTTTAGACTTGGTATTTCCCTCTGATGAGGTGATTATAGAGGAATTTACTGGTCTAGAAAGACCCTGGGATGATATCCATCACATATCTTATTTTCTCCTGGAGTTAAGAAGAATAGAGGCAAGTGAATTCATCTTGACTATGACTAGAGACAGGTCTTGTCCTGTTAATCCTCTAGCTACACACACAGTTTACGTCGAAGGTAATATGGTGAGTATCATTGAAACTATTCCAATAGATATCTTTAGTAATAACGAAACAACCTCTCCTTTCATTTTTAACCATATTGTAGTAAGGTTCAGCATCCAGAAGGAGATTGTCACTGACCATGGTAGTCACTTCCAGAACAAAATGATGTCTGAGTTAACATCAAATATTGGGTTGAGGCAAGATAATTCATCACCATACTAACCACAAGTGAATGGTCAGGTGGAAGCTGTGAATAAGTCCCTCAATATTATTCTATAGCGAATGATCAATTCTTCCAAGTCAAATTGGCATTTGATGTTGTACTCAGTATTATGGTCCTATCGAATGTCTATAAAGACTGCCATCGGTTTCTCACATTTTCAACTCGTTTACGGGATGGAAGAAGTCTTTCCTATAGAGTGCCAGATCCCATCTCTAAATTTGGCAGTAGAGTTATTGCCAAACACTTCACCACTTGAGGAATGTTTATTATATATCGAGCAGCTCAATGAGAAGCGTCGTGATGCAGCCTTGGCTAACGAGGCTCACAAGTAACGATTCAAGTGTCAATATGATCGGTCTATTCATCCTCATATTTTCTCCGAAGGCAACCTTGTCCTAGTCTATGACCAAGACAAGGATCCCCTAGGGGAAGGCAAGTTCAAATTCATGTGGTTCAGACCTTTCATTGTGAAATAAGTCTTAAAGAAGGGTGCTTATTGTCTGGTTGACTTTGAGGGAAATTCTTTGGTGGAGCCTAGAAATGGGCTCTAACTCAAGAATTATTACTCATAGGTTGGTCTCTTAGGTGACTTCTTGTACATCTGTATAATTCTTATAAATTTAGTTTTTGTCTCTTTGTTTTATGGACGTGTCATTATTATGTCATCTTTTTCACTGTGGAATATGTCAAGTTAATCGGAGGTGTTCTTTGGTTTTGCAGACGGTGCTAGCCGACACACTCAGAGGCTTGATTCCGTAGCTTGGGTGATTTTCACACCTCAAGTCCAGATGCTATCTTCCAGAGGTATCTGTCTAGGTGACGCTACAAACAATTTCATCGAGTACAATGCGGTGATAGAGTTTCTTCGTGATGCTTTGTCACATGGTATCTCTCACCTTCGGGTCTACTAGATGTTTAGTTGGTTGTGTCCCAGTTAAATGGGGTTTACCGCGTTTATGATCCTACTTTACACCGATGATTCCTTAGGGTACGTCTCTTAGAACGTTGTTTTGATTACATTACATATATCCATGTTGCTAGGAGATTAAATAAAATGACAGATACTCTAGCTAATCAAGTATTAGATTGGCATATTGCACATACATAAAAATAATCACACACATACACATGTACATACATTTGTAAAAATGTGATCCATAAGACATATAAAAAGATGTAAATATATATATATATATATATATATATATATATATATATATATATATATATATAT
>JASDQU010948194.1:25994-36757 GCA_032191745.1 Picea mariana
CTTGCATATGTATGCATGTTGCACCACTACATCCCGCGTATACTTGCAAAAGTTGCAAAAATTAAAAAGTTCCAAGGAAATCGTTGAGATTACGAGCTATTGGGTAGTTTCCCAACTAATCCACCACCTATAGTCTGTCACCCAACCGAATAACCATCATTTTGTCATATAAAAGGAGGTGTTGGGGTCTCATTCATATCTATACATAATAATAGTGAAACTCTGCTCGTTTCACATCCTCTCCTTGCCCCAAACATTTGCAGCCTTGTTGTGAGAATTGCCTCAGAATTCCTCATTTTTCCCTTTTTCCTCCATAAGAACCCATTCCATTTCCCAAGAAGAAGGTTGAGAGGAGAAAGAGCACTTGGATCTTGGTGAAGAGGCGCCCGGACTAGGTTTGAGGAGCAGTATCTGACTTTGGTTGTAAGTGATCATTGTATTATCAATAAAAGAAGTACTTTTCTTATCCCAAAACATGATGTGTTGAATGTTTGCATTTGATTTATGTTTTTATTCTAACATCTAACCCTTATTTATGTATGAAATGTATGCTTGTAGCTTTTTGTTTTTTTGTCTTTGAATGTAGGCCATCCTTGGGAGGAGGTTTGCAGTCAGTGAAGTCCTCAAGCACGAGAGGATCGTCACCAGACGCGGAGTAAAAGTACAGTTACTTGATCCTTTTCATTTTACTTTTCTTGCATAAGTCTGGGGTATGTTTGGGGTAGTTAGAGAAGTAGGAGACTTTTAAAACGGTTATTGATCTGCCTACATTGTAAACCATGGTGTAGCCATAGGGGGGTTTTTCCCACTAGCACTTATGGACAATGGAGGCTAGATAGATAGATACATGCATGCTTTTCTATGATGGAAAATTTATGAAAAAAGTCTTGGACTCATTCGCAATCAAGGGAACTAACAAGGACATCAAAGGTAAGGAAGAAACCCTTTGACCCTCCATTTGATTCGATTGCTTGACCTCTTTCATTCATTAATTTTTATTTTGTCTTATTTTCTCTAGTCGAGTTCTAGGTGGTGATGTGTGCTAAGGATGCCCAAAAGCCATTGTAAAAAGTGAGGGTGGATAGGATAGAATCCAATGGTCGAGAAACCATGTGAGGGTCCATGTGTTATGGTATTACACATTGGAGGAGTCGATCAAAGACCACTTCCAATTCCATAGCATAGAGAAAATGGTAAACACATGGTGGACTCTTGAAGCAAGGGTTTAATGGAAGAAATTTCAAGTTTAATGGAGGTGTGAAATGATATTACTGGATGGAGGAGTCTATCAGGGGTTGTGGTCAATTCCATGGCACAGAGGAAATGGTAAATCCATGGTGGACTCGCGATGCAAGAGTTTAATGAAGGAAATGTCAAGTTAGATCCATGACATCATGATTCTACCACTCTCTCAACCATCAATGATTCATGGCAATTTGTGGAAAAAAAAAATTAATTTAATTTAATTTGTTTTATTCCTTTTTTTATGACAAATAATTCTCAAATCAAAGGTATTTAGTCAAATTATTATAGGTTGGCAATGGAAAAATAGAAATAATTTTTTTTGAATATTTAAATATTTTTTTCTGTTTTTCAAATATCTAATTTAATAAACAAAAATATCTAATTTTATAATGTATATGTTATATATTTATAACATGTATGTTTAATATATAACATATATGTTATATATAAAACATAATATGTTTTCTCTAATATTATACCCCACCCACTCTCATATGTTTTCTCTAATATTATACCCCCACCCTCACCCTCACCCTCACCCTCATATTTATAAATATTATGGTTTCTCCAATATTACCCCCACCTCACCCTCATATTTATAAAACATTCACAATTTTATAAAAAATAAATAAATAATCAAATTATCTTGACTTTTGATGAAAAGCTACATTCCCAACATCCAAAGACTAATCATAATCATTAAACCTTTCCTTTTAATTCAATAAATAACCAATTAAAAATAATGATTAAAATTTCCTTTCAACTCAACATTACAACCTAATAAAAATAATTAACAAAATTATAAAATTACATCATTATTATTATTTATAAATGTATTTGTTAACTTTGTTATTCTTTTCTTGTTTTCCTCTTTTCTTTACATTAACTTTAACTTGTTATTTCTTCTTAATTCAACCTTACAACCTAATAAAAATAATTAACAAAATTACAAAATTAGGTCATCGTTATTATTTATAAATATGTTTATTATCATTATTATTTATAAATGTATTTATTAATTTTATTGTTCTCTTTATTTTTGCTTTTTCCTACATTAACATTAACTTATTATTCCTTCCTACATTAATTTTAAGTGTTCCTCTTTTTATAAACATATCATTTATTTTGATTATGGATTAACTTATTATTTGTTCCTAGATTAATTTTAACTTGTTCCTCTTTTTATAACATATCATTTATTTTGATTATGGGTTAACTTATTATTCCTTCCTACATTAATTTTAACTTATCCCTCCTTTAATAAATATATCATTTATTTTGATTATGGATAATGCTTAAACGAAGATGTAATTGATGCTCAAAAGATATAACAATTTAATATTTATTAAATAAATTAAATAAATCTCTTCTTCAACGCAAAAAAAACTATCTTGTAAACCAATAAAAATAATTAAATATTTTATTACATAATAATTATATTATTTTTTAAATAAATATTTTATCTCAATATAATCATATTATCTTATAATTAATTTTTATTTAACTTTTCATTTTGAAATTAATAACATATTTTATATTTTGATTATAGATAATGTTTAAAAGAAGATGTAATTGATGCTCAAAGGATATAACAACTTAATATTTATTATTAAATTAAATAAATCTCTTCTTCAACTAAAAAACTATCTTGTGAACCAATAAAAATAATTAAATATTTTATTACATAATAATTATATTATCTTTTAAATAAATATTTTATCACAATATTATCTTATAATTAATTTTTATTTAACTTTTCATGTTGAAATTAGTAGCATATTTTATTTAACTTTTCATGTTGGAAATAGAAGCATATTTCATGGTTTTAATAGTATAAGAGCATTATATTAGATGTAACTCAAAATTACACCTAACATTATAAAATGATGTTAAAAGTGGAGATGATTTAAAACAAATATATATTGATAAAATAAATTTGCGTTATATTCAGTGTGTTGAGAGAGGCATATATAGAGTGTTGATAATATATCGTATAAACTATAGAAAATATCACGTATTAAGTATAGCAACAACTACGAAAGCTTCAAATTTGATTATATTCATCGGAGTTTCATTGCAAACACTTCATTATGAAACCATTGTTAATCTTTCCCTGGACTAAAGAAAGCCAACAATGATGATTAAGTACTTTATTGCACAATAATCATATTATATCTTAGACTTCATATAATAGGATTGAATTTGCATTTAGCTTCTCATGTTGGAAATAGAAGCATATTTCATAGCTAATACATTTCTACAAATGTATTAAACCATATTTACCTGTAATCTCTTTGGTTTTATTAATCACTTCCACTTTGCATATATTTGCATACATATAAATGATGATAAATAATTGGTACACATTGCATTCAATACTTTATGGTTCGAAAAGAATACCATAACTTTGAATTTTGAGGTGTTGAGAGTCAATACTCTACGGTGTTGAGAGTCAATACTCTACGGGTAGAGAAGAATAACATAATTTACTTTAAATCTTAATGTCTAAGACTCAATACTTTGTATAAAAGAATACTCAATTTGAGAGTCAATACTTTGTGGTTTGAGAAGAATATCATTGTTCAATTACTGATCAGGAAATCACGTTTTCTTTGTTTATATGTTTATCTTAGGTTCTATTCAATTGTAATAAGCACTTTTTGAAATGGTCACAATATAAAGGTTCAAAGAATTTAAAAATAGTAGAAAATCATAAGGAAGGGATCAATACCAAATCTTAAATGTCTCATGCTGGTTGAAGTATTACTTATAATGATGTGTAAATGAGTACCATCATTTTAGGGTGTTTATGTATTATAATTCTATTATAGCAAGATTTGAGTATTGAACTAACTTTGTTCTCTATGGAGTTGGATTTATGTCCCTCTGCGACTAAATCTTTTTCTAGTGAGAGTAACAATGTGGATTATGAAATGAAAGGGTTCAAACTAGTGAGATAGGGGTCAAACTATTACTAATAAGCAGTCTACTCCTACTTGCTTTGAAGTTGGTAAGATTTAATCAAGAAAAGAAACAATTGCTTCATGTAAAGACCCCACCTTTACGACAACCAATCGACGTACAACAGGTCAATTATTATGATATTTTTCTTAGTTGTGTTAGGAAAATTAAAACATCAGAATAAAAATTCAACATCGTCGACCCATCAATAACATATATTAATGAACCATAATAATGCATTAATAATCCCATACGACACAATGCCAACACCTCGTCGTCGTGAACCACGACATGCACATCAATGTATTAACATATTAATTAACAACATCCCCACATCATTGCCTTCTACCAATAATAACAACGCAATAGTATAAATCTTAAACAATCAATGCATCTCATAAGGACCATCATCAGATATCACTATGAAAACATAAGATATATTAATGAATCATAAGGATCATAATGATAAACACAAGAAACACGTAATATACTACCCACCCAACCTACCCTGCAAGGTTAGGACCTCTAGAACACATAAGCAACGCTCAAGCCCAGTTTCCAATCGATTTTGACCATTTAAGGTCTCAGGGTTGGCGATTGTTCTAAGGAGCAAGGAGGTGTCTACATCCCACTAACATGATCAGTCCAAACCAACTAGCTAAGTAAACAACATATATGATCATCAATTCCTCAATTCATCAATCCTAATTCACAATTAGCATGGCGCATGGGTAAACATTAGCATAACTCATCAAAGTCACATTAATCCAAGATGTAAGAGTGATTAACTATATCAATCATTCATTACATTAAGCCTTCATTTGCACAAGAGTTTACTATCTTAAACAATCATTCTTACATTATACTTTCATCGCGCAAAGGAAATCATCATCTTTCAATCATACATCAACATTACTAATTGTTGCTTGCGAGAGTAACCACTCTAAACAACACATGTCAACTAAATTTAAGACGTGCAAGTACATTTTATTCCTTATCTAAACCTACGTCATTGTTCTTGCGACGTGCATGGGTATTAAAAACATAACAATTATGTGTCATCAATGGTCCATGAGCCATGCAATCTAACCATTAACCAAGCATAAAAGCAAGCATTTGTCACCTTAATTTCGTTCAAGCAAGAAGACTAACAACTACGCAATCATCCATCAAATTTCATGGCTTAAGAGCAGTCGTAAATTTAAATTTCAGGGCACAAGGTAAATGATCTTCTAAAACCACCATACATGACATCATTTTATTCCAATCAATCATTCCCAAGGTATGATGCTTAACCTATACATTAATACCATAACATAAATTTTGTCCTTCCTCTATCTAGGAGTAAAGATGAATCTAACTAAATGAGTCTTAATTACAATAAGGTTTTAGTGTGAGGCTACTTATACCTAGGTAAGATAATAAGAATCCCCAAAGTCAAGAAATAAATAAACTTTAAGGACTTAGAATGTCAACTATAAAACCCAAGTGAAAATGGTCCAAGAGATCCTCTTGAATCAAGAGCCAATCCTTAATTGTACAAGGAAAATTAGTATGCTAAGATCTCAAACTTGGGGTGGTGAATTACTATGGAGTTGTAGATAATCTGGGCCAAACCCTTCTCCAAGAGGGGCCTATACTTACATTTAGGGAACGAGTGCTATCTTCCTAAAATTAAAATCTTAAATGCTTAGAGGACAAGTGAGATTAACATGGCGTTTTATTTCCAAAGTAGAGTGTAATACATAGGATAAGACGTTGCTTCTGGTCTAAATTTAATTGCATAGGTGTAACTGGTATATAAGTAATTAGTGTAGATAGATATAAGTCTAATATCCATAACTAAGAAATGAAGATACGGACAACTGTTGCAGCGCACCACTTACACGCATCTAGTTTTAGTGACCCAGGCCAGGCTAGAAATTAACTTTTAAAGGGTTAATGCCATAAAGGTAAGGAGAATAAAATTCCAGCATTTACCTTATGACGCGTTCGAATAATCTTAAGGTCAAACGGAAATGGGACTGTTCACATTCATAATTATTAAAATTAATACGTCAATCTTGGAAGGCGAGACTGGGGAAAAATCAATGACAGGCGGCGAATCGAGTTTTAGAGCTATCCCCGCTTGGAGGGAGGCAACACATTACACGGTGAGTCTCTCCGCAAATTGAGTGGGAGTATTATCAATAATTGCCATTGGCGGTTGTATTTCTCTTCCCCCTCTATCCTGCGACTAACGCATGGCTAGCCTGTAGTATGGATCGGAAGGAAGAAAATGCCAGCCTTCAATTAGATGATAGTATTAAAAACGCATTCCTTCATGCGAGGATAGGAAGAAGGTCCCATAAATAGAGGTGTTAGACCTGGAAGAAGCAATCTACTTCCTCCACAACCATCTCAAAATGAGGTCTCTGTTATCCCTAGTTTAGGGATAACTAAGGAGATTATGTCTCGAGGCCCACATGTCCTTGACATGGAGTACCAAGAGCCAGATCAAATTGAGCATGGCCCTGGAGGGCCCATCTTTTCTTTCCTTCAGCACCTACACCTTGTCAGCAGCAGTAGCATCCATCACCTCGGCCTAGTCCTATAGTAGAAATGGATCTTGCTCCATGAGGTAATGAGTCTGGGTATCATGGTATGTGTCACTCTAATCCTCAAAACCTTTGAATATGTGCATTTGAATTTTTTTGTTTCTAACGGGTGCTTGGATCTTATGCCTATCCACTTGACCATATCTGGGGGGAATGACAAGATGCCCTAGTAATCTTATGCCCATAGGCTTTGAGTTTCCACCAGGGGGGATTCATAAGAAGCCATCGTCCGCTCCCACCATACTCACCACTTTCCATCTTTCTCCCGCTCATCCATCCCCTTACACTGGTCCAAGCATTGGGTTGGCCAAATATTTAAGGGTTGTACCTTACCTTGTGGGAAGAAGGGGCTAAAGGTCCAGAGGGTAAAATCAGTTGGAAAAAGATAGAAGCCAAATAATGAAACCTCAAGATGCTTCGCCCAGGGATCCCCGAGAAAGAAGTAAAAGGCTTCTTAGCAAGAAACAGATGGACCCATAAAAAATAATAAACCAAGACCTAGTTAGAGGATAGGGGGTATCATCACGAGACAGCCTATTAGGTCCATGGGCATGTAGCGGTATGACACTACTAGCAGTTAGTCACCACGCCAGGGAAGTGGATATTGGTGGCATATCCAAGATAAAGGGGGTCTCATCATGAGCCAACCTTCTCATTTCCGTGAAATACTTGTGGGTAACATTGCCACCACTGGTCACCACACCAGCGCAGTGTCCCCCGACTAGCTTCTTGTAAGAAAAATCAATAAGAATAAAGATAGAAGGCATGAATGGGCTTGGAAACATTTGCATCCGTGACAGGTGCAGCTCACCCTCTACAGAGGCACCCACAAGTAAGCCATGCATTTCCCTACTATCACTTCACCCCTGGCCCAAACATCCCTTATCCACCTCATCCACTCACATGGCTTGGATTTAATTTCTCTGAGAAACATCCCACATCCAGTGAGCATTATCCCAATAGGACGCCCTGTCACTTCCTCCAAACTTGGCTTGTAGATTAGTATAATGTCTTTGAGCACTTGTCTGAGTAAAAGGGGTTTTATGCACATGTTTAATAAACTTGATGATTAGATATGATTGACATTGCTATGATCCTTATGAATTATGAGCCCATGGAGGGTGTATCTATTAATGTGCAGGATCATACCCAATGGACAAGTACCCTTATGGATATGTACACATGGGGAGATGATTAATTTAGACCTCCATGGGGCCGAAAGCCCATCAAATGTATGTTGAGACCCCAGCAGGGGGCATAGACAAATAAGAGGGTTTGCACCGAAGAAGAGGAGGACGTTCCACTAGAAGTAGCTTGGCAGAGCCTTATCCAGGGGGGTTGTTCCCTTTCTACCAGGACGTTGGCCTTGGAAGGCCCATGACATCACCCAGGACACTCATGATGTCATCCAATGCTTGTGGAGGTTTTGGGAGGTAGTTGTGGCATGTGTGGCATGTTCCAGAGGCCCAATAAGGCCTAACATTTTTCTCTAGGAAGCCAATGTTGCCCTAAAAGGGGCTAACATCACCCTAAAAGGGCATGACGTCTTCATCTTTTCTTGACTTAGGGTTTGATTTTGACATTTAATGTAAAAACAATATTATTATGTATTTTTGGCCTTGTCGGCCTTTTGTGAACTAAAATTAAATTAAGGTCATTGGTATGGTATAAGTAAGAGAACTGAAACTCTCTTTTATTCATCATCTTTCACTCACACTTCTGTGAGGTCTGAAATTTGTGCCCTCCTTTAGGGTTTTGGGCTGAAATACTAGTGCGCACTTGTTGAAGGAGGCTCTTTTTGGTGATTTTTGGCATTTTTCTTGGTGGAAGGTTTATAACTAGGGTTTGGCTTGATGAATACATGGTAAATGTAAGTGAATTTCTGCAAATCCTCCCATCACTTGAATGGTTATAGTATTTTACTTGTATTTTATTAATAAATATGGGAATAAACCCTAGGAAATAAGCACATGTTGGTGTCCTTATTTTAATTCCCTACTAGATTTTGCCAAGGAGCCATTTTACTTGTTGAATACGTTGATAGGGCCTTGTCATTGCAACAACCTATCATTTTCTCTTCACCCTAGCCGATTTTACTTTGTTATTGAGCTTAAGAAGGAGGAAAATGTGCAAAGGCCTAGGGTTTCCTACACCTTAGTAAATCGTTTTCCCCTAGGGTTTGATGGTTGAAGCCTTGGCTTACCAACAGTTCACCATCAAATTCCTCTTGTCTTTGGCCCTACTATTATCTCATTGTTCCTTCAACTCTTGCCGCTACTTTTGACTCCATTTTCCCTATGAATTCACTAGTCTAAGACCTTTTGCTTGAGTGTTTTGATCACAATATATAAACATCCAAATCTTTGAGAAATTACTAACACCTTTCAAACCCTAGTGTAGATTGACTTGCTAACTTTTTCGTTGCTATTATTCTTTGAGTTATAGTTATAGTTTGTAGCATTTTGAGCTTATTTAAGCAATTGAAAGGATTAATGCATACTTGCTTCTGATGAATGTTGGTGTTATGATATTGATGATTAGCTATTCTTGCTCATTCTGAAGCATTTATTGTGAAGTATCGTATTGTGATTATTTCTATTATACATCTTTTCTTACTTCACGAATACACTAGTCAAATTGATTTTATTGAGAAAGTCCCTGATTATATGAAGTACTAACTAGCAAGTGAACTTGCAAATATAGTTTATTGTTGCTTTGTTCCGATCAGGTACATTTCTGGTTATTATTATCTTTTATTGGTTGTTTAGTCGGAATTTCTGATCGGTGGTGACTTGTGAGAGGGAAACTTTTACCTTAGCCTTTACCCTTTGCCTTCTCAAAACCCCAGGTCACCAGGGATGTCTCCTCTGGGCCTACCACCCTAAATATAAATAGATATCCTATTGAGCTAACAATGATAAGATAGTCTCCAGTTACGTCAGTTTGCCTTCTTTTACCTTTCCTTTACATCCAAGTACAAATTGTGTGATAAAATTTGGTTATGATATGGACCCCATTTACAACATTGAGAATCGTTTCCAAGTGTTTCCTTTACAGTTATCATAACAGGTTTCTCTTGATTTTGACCAATGGAAGCAAGTAGATGATATGATTACCAATAATTTCCAAACACCCAAGGTTGACCTAGTCCCATATTTTCCTGATAGTTTTTGGTCATATCTTGAGGATTTTGATGAGTACTCCTCTAAGCACTTGGATTTATTCCATGAAGAGGATTATCAACCACCACTGTGCTCAGGTCTTGATAGGAGTAAGGACATTGTTTTCTTGAAGAAGGATTTTTGTGACAACTTTCTCCAGCCATGTCTGATTACTTTACCTCACTGTGTCATTAAGGGTGTAGTTGGAAAATATGTCTTTTGTATTGAGTTTCCTCTAAGAAAAAACCTAGAGTTCAAGGGTCGGTTGAATACCTTAACAAAAATTATGTCATCTCAACCTTTCAACCTTCCCTTAAGAATTTGTCAGTCATCTTATAGATCCTTGTCAATCCCTTCCAGGATTTTAGATTATGAGGACGTCCTAGGTAGCCAACTTCCAGACCTCATGAGTCAGTTTTCTGAACCTTTGAATTATCACGATCCCTTCCTGAAGTGGATTGATAAATTTCCTCAGAGAGTGACTTGGCATGATTTTATCCCTCCCACCCATCTCCATGAGTTAGACTTTATGGTTTTCGACAATACAACACATTCTCTAACACGTGTTATTTTTGTTCTTAACTTATCACTTTTTTGGTTTATGATGAAGCACAGAGGTAGGTATTCTAAGACATTGCTAGGATGGTTTCACTGGTCATTTGAGTACACCTAGCATTCAACTGACAGATAAGTGTAGGTAAGTAAGTAGGCATTTGCATTCATTGTATATGCCATTTGCATTTCATGCTAGAATAGTTTGTTTTCACACTTGTATATATGTTTTCTTTCATTATATATA